>JAOTNS010000434.1:0-14101 GCA_028476615.1 Culter alburnus
CTAACATTGTAACACTACAATCTAAATTTTTTTTTTTTAAAGCAGAAGTTAAATACACTAAACTAAAAATTAAAAAAAAAAAGCACAGACAAATTATTAGGCTATTTAGATTACCCTGCAATAGTCAATGTACAGCTATCATAAAAATACACTTAGTTGTAGGATCGAAATTCTACATATGACACAATTATGTTCGCTAACAAAAACAAATTTTCAACAACAAATATTTTTAGCAAAATAAAATGTATATTTTAGTCAGAATTATTGCACTCCTATTCAATTGAACTCCGCGGCGGCGCTCGTTCACGGAAGTTTGTTCTTGCTGAAGGCTCGTCCACTCCTGACTGCAAAATGGAAATATTTCCTCGACTTTCTAACATTCATAGATGGAGAATATGTCTGTAAAATGTAAGTTATGCACTGAGGAAATTATTGGATGTCACTTTAGCTTAAAAAGTTATTAATAGAGGAATGTTTGTTTCCACCAATCGCTGCACAAGTTAAGGTTACGTATGATGACAAAAGCACGTTAGTTCTAGCCCTCCCGGAACCAATAGAGATAAATTAAGAGTAAATTATCAGGAAAATTTTATTTGAAAGTGAGCTAATCCTAGTTTTTAAGGAGCCAAGGTATAAAACTGCCCCCAAACAAAAAGACTCTCCTGTTCTGATGTGCAATTCAACTGAAACAGCACAAGCCTAACATTATATGTCCTACAAAAATAAAAATCTTCTAGACAAATATGCGATTAGCAAGAACTAAAATCCAGTGTCTAACATCCACATGATTCTGAGTTTCAGTTCAATGGCCTAAGTAGATAATAATAATAAACTTTATTTTATATAGCACCTTTAAAAGTTGCATCTCAAAGCGCTTCACAGAAACATATAAATACAAAAAAAGGAAAAAACATACATTCATTTATATAGCAAATTTAAGAGAGAAAGATGCATAAAAAAATAAATAAATTATAATAATCACTTGTATGTTAGCCTAAAAAGATTTTTTAAGTTTTAAGTGAAGATTTAAAAACACTAAAAGGGTCAGCATGTCTGATCTCAGTGGGAAGAGCTTTCCAGAGTTTGGGAGCAAAAGAAGAAAAATCCCATAAAACATAAACTAGGGCTGGGCGATATATCGCATGTGATTGTCACGCGCATTTGTCAGTAAAGCCGGTTCCCTGATTGCCGCTAAATCGCCATCACCTGCTTTCAAATGGAGCGGCATTTAATAGACAGAGCCGTAGTTCACTGACAAGCTACGCAATATCGCGTTCATATCGCAGATTCATCTGCGATAATGAACGTGATATTGCGCGGCTTGTCAGTGAAGTACGGCTCTGTCTATTAAATGCCGCTCCATTTGAAAGCAGGTGATGGCGATTTAGCGGCAATCAGGGAACCGGCTTTACTGACGAAATGCGCGTGACAATCACATGCGATATATCGCCCAGCCCTAACATAAACACGTTGAAGGAACAATTAAAAAGCCAGAATCAGAAGAACGAAGATTGCTTCTTGGGGTGTATGCTGTCAAAAGTTCAGACAAATATTGTGGCGCTAAACCATGCAAGGCCTTGTAAGTGAGCATGAGAATTTTAAAATCGATGCGAAACCTGACCGGGAGCCAGTGCAATGACTCCAAGATGGGAATGATGTGCTCACTTGTCCTGGACCTTGTCAGGATTCTGGCCGCTGAGTTTTGGACATACTGAATTTGTTTAGGTAGATTTAGAAACCCCAGCAAGCAGAGCGTTACAATAGTCGATGCGAGAAAAGACAAATGAATTAATCAGTTTTTCAACCACAAGAAAGATAACATGGGGCGCAATGTTTTCTCAGATGAAAAAATAAAATGTTGACCATATTCTGGACATGAGGATAAAATGTTAAATTTGCATCAAATATCACTCCCAAATTTTTTAAATTTAGTTTGAAACTCCAAAGCAGCCATCCACTATTAAGGTTACAGCTTCAGCTTTGTGAATTTGTTGGGGTGAACCGATGAGCATAACCTCAGTCTTGTCGCTGTTGAGACAGAGAAAATTATGAGACATCCATATTTTTACCTCAGAGATACAATGTTCCAGAAAGGCAACAGCCGTATATCGCCAGGTTTTGAATGAATATAAATTTGGGTGTCGTCTGCATAAAAATGAAACTTAAGACCCAAGGATTCCAGGGGAAAAATGTAGATACTAAAAAGCAAGGGACTCAAAACAGATCCCTGGGGAACTCCAAATTGCACTGTCCCAACTTTGGATCTGCATCCACCCAGGGACACAAACTGCCTTCAATCTGAACCAGTTTAATACTGTGTCAGTAACACCAAAAACAGTTTCCAAACAAGTAGAATAACGTTACTGGACTGAAACCCTTTATTCAGTTCAGTCCGAACATGTCAGTGAATTTCAAATTTCAAGGCAGAATCACCACATCCTCTGTAGCATGTACAAATATGTATTTAGCTTGTGTGTGTTGTGTACGCTCCGCACAGCTTGTCTCTGGCTAACCAGCTAACAGCAATATGTGTCGCTCACAATTGTCTAGAAATGTGTCAAATGTTTTTTGTTGTTATTATACTTGGAGTTATGATAAAGAATAGAGCAGTACGTTGGTGTACAACTGCAGTGCTTTATCAATACGTTTCTGTGTTGGGCTAACACATATATGTAACCAGGGAAAAAAAGGCCTGTAGTCATTCCTACCCGGCATTAGAGGGCACCCTTGCGTTTAGGTAGTGCAGTTCTACAATGAACGAAAGAATATGCGCTCAGGTGTTACTTTCCACCGCACTTCAGCCCTCATGTGCTCCGCGATTGTCTCTGTATTTTTTATTGTCTCTATTTTTCTGGAAGATAGGAGGAAATCCAAACTTTGATGTTTGAGTCTGTTTACTGTGCATCTGTGGAAGGTGTTGATCGCACGGATTATGTTATTCTCCCGAGTAACAGAGATTGAGCGTGAGTGTTCGTTCAGTGTAATCATTACATGTTGTTTTGAGTGTTCTGTTGTAGTTTATGATGTCATATCGAGGAAAAAGTAAATAGTAATTCTTTCTCTTTCGGTAAATGGTATCAGAGGGGAGAATGAAGGGACGTAAGTGCACGTGAGTTGTCAGCTGTGTGAGATTTCTGTTCAGCGCGTCATAGAGTGAGTGTTATTTATTTTATTCTTTATTGATAATGCTTATGTTCACACAAAGTAAATTGTTTAAGAGCTGTAAACTGTTTTTGATATTGATATTCATTCAACTTTATTAATAATTTGTATTTAGAGATGAATATAATGTTAATGCTAATGTGAAGAATGTTAAAGGGTAATGTGAAGAATTTTAAATGCATTCAGTTTTGGTCCTACAAGTGTGTGTGTGTGGCTTATGAAAATGTATCTTTAATAATATTTCTATTTTGTTCTTTATCTAGGAAAACATCAAGCCACTACCGTTGTTTATTTGGGGGTATTATACAATTAGTGTGTGCTTAGAGTTTTGTTTACTTTTATTTATTTTTTTTATTCATTTTTTTAGCATTTTACAACTTTGTAAAGTTGTAAAGGGAATTTGTGCAAATTGATTCGAATTAAGTACACACCGAGAGAGAGATATTTTAGTTTATTTCTTTGTACATCTGTCATTCAAACTATACATAGTGAACTCTGTTTGAACGAATTTTCTTTTGTTTATATTTTTTTGGTGCTCTCCACTGTACAAATTTGTCTATAAACCTCTCCTCAAACGGAAACTTAAGACATTAACGCCGCATCTTTCTCATATGCGGTCAAAAATAAAGAATCCTTTTTTAGATGTCCGGCTGTTTTTGAGTTTGTTTATAGTCAACACATTTTCACGGCCACATATACCATGACTGTTTGTGTGTTTACCAATGAGCTGTGGGCTAGGCTCGCTAACATGAACACAAAACAACTTATTTCCTCTCTGGGTCTTTATTCTTTGAACAGAACGGAGCACCATTATTATTATAATATAATGTAAGTGATGCAAGCACTGTATACTGTACTTCATGTTAACCAGCAGAACTCATCTGACCAATCACTGCAGATTAGCATCGTACAAACAAGGGGTTTGGCAAAAAACGAATCATTGAGCAAATCGTTTGGGAGTTGTTGAGCAAATAAGGTAAAAATAAATGCAGATTATACGACAATTAAAGTGTTTTTTGACCTTGCATGCTTTTAAACCTGTTGTTGGAGACTCCCAAAACAAAAATAGGAACCTTTCAAATGCCACAATAGGGCCACTTTAAGGTCTGTGTTGGTGAGTAGACATTCATACTGTGAGCAGCACAACCTTTGGTGCCCAATCTCTCTTTCACTCACTTGTTCCTCTCTGTTGTTTATGATGATCAGATCTGCTCCTCTCTCTGTACAGTATCTTCTGCTCTCAGCCCAGTTCCTCTCCTCAGAGGAAATGAAGTAAAACTGGATTGATAAATATCCACCTAAACACAACAGATCGACTAGTTTTTTTTCCACCTGTACTGAATTATGACATTTCTTTGATAGTGGCACTTAATATATATATTAAGTATATAATGGTATATATAACTATATGTATATAAAGACAATACATGTTTATGGAATGACCTCATTTAGATATTCAAGTAATTGTACAAGTAATTGTACTATAATTTAACATTACCCATTTCATTGAGCATCTTCCACAGTTCATTTCTCTCCTGATTGAACTGGTCTCTTTGTTTAGTTAATTCATCTCTTTCATTTGTCAAGGCCGTGTTCTTGTTTAGTAGCTGATCTCCCTCGTTGGTCAGGTTTTTGTTCTTTATTTTCAGCCCTTCTCTCTCTTGTGAGAGGTTGGTAATGTTAGTTAGTAGCTGGTCTCTCTCATTGGTCAGGTTTTCATTCTTGGATATTAACTGTCGTCTCTCTGACACACAGCACTATGACTGCAGTCAGCAGAAGAACACACAGCAGCACCAAACACACTGCAGCTGCTCTGGAGCTTCTGATCTTCACACAAACACTTCCTGAAAATGACAGACATCAAGATGAATGTTTTCTCAATTCCTAATTGTATGTTTGTGTTGTATGTGTACCTGTATGGTTTCTCTTGGTTCAGTGTTTTATTGCCATGAACAGGTTGAGACATTTTTGTTCACATGATGGAAGCTATATGTGTTTCTACTCTGTAGTCCTCTGCTATTTGAGACTCTACTTTTAGAAGTTGAGGCAAAGTATGTTATAGTACAAGAGCTTGTGACATCCTTCCTGTTAAAACCAATATATTTGCATAATAAAAAGCTCTTCCTAAAGGGCACTATTGTGGTAGTGTGGTTAGCTGTAGCAGCCGGGTCAAATTAACAATTTATACATAAGAGAAAATTCGCTTTATTTACTCCAGTGTTTAACGAGGTGGGACTCAGGCAGAGATCCATCTGCAAGCTTTATTAAATAGTAGCGTGGTCGTACAGGCAGAGTCAAAGCAGAGGCAAACAGGAACAGCAAGGGACAGGCAGAATCGTGGTCAGGATACAGGCAGTAGATCAGGGCAGGCAGATATCATTCATAGGTCAGGAAACAATAAACAGTCCAAAGGCAGAAGGTAGAGAATCATAAACAGGAAACAGACAGGGAGACAGGGAGACAGGATACAAACGCTCAGAATTGCTACCCAGGAGTAAACAAGACCTCGCAATGAGGTGGTGTGTGAGTGAGTCTTAAATAGTCCAGAGAAGTGCTAAGCTGTATGTGGCAACAGGTGATTGGTGTGGAGTGTGCATGTGACTGGCAGGGAGGTTTATGGGAAATGGAGTCCGGAATGAACAGGAACGTGACACAGTGAAATCAAAATTGATGAGAAAATGTAACTTAAAGGGATAGTTCACCCAAAAATGAAAATTTGATGTTTATCTGCTTACCCCCAGCGCATCCAAGATGTAGGTGACTTTGTTTCTTCAGTAGAACACAAATGATGATTTTTAACAACAAAACCGTTGCCGTCTGTCAGCCGTATAATGCATGTCAATGGGAACTTCGTCTATAAGAGTAAAAAAAAACATGCACAGACAAATCCAAATTAAACCCTGCGGCTCGTGACGACACATTGATGTCCTAAGACATGAAATGATGGGTTTGTGTGAGAAACCGAACAGTATCTATATCATTTTTTACCTCTAAAACACCACTATGTCCAACTGCCTAGCGCAGGGCATCCGATGCATAGGTGTTAGTTCACTTTTAAATAAACTTTTCCTGATAATTTACTCACCCCCATCTCATCCAATGTTTATGTCTTTCTTTCTTCGGTCAAAAAGAAATGAAGGTTTTTGATGAAAATTCAGGATTATTCTCCTTATATGGGCTCAAACAGTTGAAGGTCAACAGTTTCAGTGCAGCTTGAAAAGGGTTTAAACGATACCAGACGAGGACTAAGCGCCTTCCTTATTCAACTTATGTAACAAACGCGGCGCCAGTTCCGTTTTTTCCGTAAGTAGAATAGGGAAGGCATACAACATATAGATCGTTTCTCTAGATAAGACTCTTATTCCTCGTCTGGTATCGTTTAAAGCTCTTTGAAGCTGCACTGAAACTGTAATTTTGACCTTAAACCGTTTGGGCTCCATTGAAGTCCACTATAAGGAGAAAAATCCTGGAATGTTTTCATTAAAAACCTTCATTTCTTTTTTGACCGAAGAAAGACATAAACATCTTGGATGACATGGGGGTGAGTAAATTACCAGGAAAAGTTTATTTAAAAGTGAACTAATCCTTTAAACTACACCAGAGCGCATACACACCTCACGCACCAGATGCCGTGCACAAGGCAGTTGGACATAGTGGTGTTTTAGAGGTAAAAAATTATATAAATACTGTTCGGTTTCTCGCACAAACCGATCGTTTCGTGTCTTAGGACATCAATGTGTCGTCACGAGCCGCAGGGTTTAATTTGGATTTGTCTGTGCAAGTTTTTTTTACTCTCATAGATTGTGTTCCCATTGACATGCATTATACGACTGACAGACGGCAACGGTTGGAGGGTCATTCCACGAAATAGGTGCCTTTCCAACTTTGAAAAATTAAAAAATAAAATGTCAAGAAATTGTATTGGGCCATCTCAGGCTATATAATTTTTTATTTTATTACTACTTTTCTTTCTCATGTTTTGATATTTTTGTCAACCCCGTTACAGACATAATCATCACTATATACTACAGTTTTAATTAGAACTATGTAATAGTTTTTACATATATGAGCAGTATTTTTGTCCCTTTTTTCACTGGGTTTGTTTCAAATTTGGTATTTTTTAAACAAATTATATTATATTTGTCATTCAGATGACCAAAAACATACTAATTTTGAAGGCTGATCACCTGTCAATTAAGAAAAATATATATATTTACAAGAGAGATATTAAAAGAAGGGCTTTGTCAAAAACAAAATAATGTGATTGATACAACTGAAAAAACTTGAAGGCCATTTCAAATATTATTTTTACATTATTTATGAAATTAATGACAGTAACAGGATTGACATAATGATAACGGGACTGACCAGAGTAACAGGGATGACGGGACACACATTCTTCAGCATACAATCTACATATTTTTTTACATAATACTGTAAAGTTTCTTACTTTTTAATTTACATTATATTGTTTTGCATTCACTTTGCATAGCTGTATTAGTGAAACATTCAATTTCTAAGAGATCAAGAGCCTCATTTATAAAATGTTGCACAGAAACCGTCCTAAATTTGATCTTACGATCATTTCTCAGATGTGCATATTGGAGATTCCTAAAATGAACGTACACACAGAAAACGAGCGTATGTCTCTCTTCAGATGTGAAATATATAGCCTAAAATCGCAAATAATCTTGAACTTGTGCGCAGCTGAATGGTTATAGTTCTCGGTGTTGTAAACAACACCTAATTAATGTCATTTACATATAAAAGATCACCAGTCATCGTCCAAATCGTTTAATTTAGAATGGCGAGCTGTAAGAATAGCTTAGATTTCCAAAAAACCTGCAGTAATCTGACAAGGAAAAGTGTGTACTGTATGTCTGTTCAGACTCTGATGTGCACTAAGCACTTTTCCATGTTTTTATAAATATGAGCATTGGCGTGGATTTAACACTCTAAGATCAAATCTGTGCATATGCACACTTTAAATGTTTTAAGGCTACTGTAATTAGACCCATATGTCCATACGTTTTGTCTGTGTCAGTTTGTCCCCTCACAGAGCTTAAAATATTCACTGCCCGCCGTGCCCAGCCAAAAAAAAAAGGTTGTTGTTTGGATTTTAATAGGTCAATACTTAAGAACCTATGAATGGATCATTATTACAGTGATTATTATGTTCCTAGCATGTTATATGTTTGGCAATGGTTCTTTAACTCTAAGAGATGTAGTGTGTAGCTTTTCTTTTCTTAAACAAATGTGTTGAAAGATGTATCATGGCCGTATTCCAGGATGACAATGCCAATATTCAACAGGGTTAAAACTGTGAAAGAATGGTTCACAGAGCACAAAGAATCATTTTCACACATGAATGGGCACTTCTGAGTCCTGACTTTAACCTCAGTGTAAGTCTTTGGGATGTGCTGGAGGAGACTTTACAGAGTGCTCACCTCTTGCATTGTCAATACAAGATCTTAACCAAAAATGTATGAACCTCCTGATGGAAATGACATCAGAACATTTATTTCCATCAAGAGGTTAGTCTAACATTGAGGTTAAAGTCAGGACTCAGAAGTGCCCATTCATGTGTGAAAATGATTCTTTGTGCTCTCTGAACTTTCTTTAACCCTGATGAATATTGGCCTTGTCATCCTGGAATATGGCCATGATACATATTCCAACATGGTTGTTTAAGAAATGAAAAGCTACACACTCTGTTAGGGTTAAAATATATATTAAGTTTATATAATACATTTAAATAGTTCATACTTGAATTACGAGATTCCTGTACCAACAATAGTAATACTACCAATACTAAAAAATACTAACTAAAAATGTAACTGATGCTCATATGCCACCCACACTGGATGATATAGACAACAATACACCTGGGATGACCTTTTAAAATGTTTGCATTTGACACAGATAAATGTTAAATACAGAGAGGATAAGGTGATTGTCATCCCTGTTACCCACATGTCATGACCTGTTACCCTAAAAAGTAACAGGGTTGACGGTAACAGGTTTGACAATTTCAAGCTAATTTGCTATTTGCTAGCTTACAGACCAGATCACAAAAAACACATTTTGTACACTTTAAAGGGATATTACTTGTAGATAATAATTATGTTACTTTAAATAAATAAGTGCTTAAATGTACACTTCAAACATGGTAACAGGTTTGACATTGCATGATATCCCCCCTCAGTCAAACCTCATAAATCATCAAAAATAGAAAATTATAGAAGAGAGAGAGAAACTTATTTTTATTTGAACTGTTGGCATCCTGGTTTAGAGATTTCTTGGAAGTGATGTCACTGGAATGTACCATTATTTATGCAGGGTTCTTTGGTGAGGGTAACAGGGCTGACATGAAATAGGGGACACCGATAAAATTATATATATTTTATAAAAAATAATGTATACTTATGCTAAAACATTTACAATAAGACTATACTTAGAACAATATGCAAAAGTGATTTTTGTATAATTTTGCATTCAATTTGCAAATTAAAAGTCCTGCTGAAAAAGATAACAAGCATAGCAAGGGACAGGCCAAAAACCTTACCCTTATGAGAATAAATGCAATTTTAATTATTTAAAATAATATTTAATTGACTTTACTTTGGTGTAATATTGATAAAACAATGCACAGTATTGATATGTTTTTAAATCACAAATTTATTTGTTGTTATAGTACTTCTATGTCTGGTTATTTCTTAGGGACGCAAAAGGCACCGATTTCGTGGAATGACCCTGGAGTTAAAAATCATCATTTGTGTTCTACTGAGCTGACATCCAAGTAAAACAAAGTCACCTACATCTTGGATTCCCTGGGGGTAAGCAGATAAACATCACAATTTTCATTTTTGGGTGAACTATCCCTTTAATTGTGCTTAAAAATCTGTGTTCTTCTGTTGCATGTTTGTTTCTATTGCCTGCAATGCTGCTTATATATATATATATAAATTAAATTTATATATATATAAATTAAATTAATATAAGTGCAAGTCAATTACATGTCACTGAGGACATAAATGATCTGAAGTCAGTGTAAAGTCTCAAATCATGTGAGGAGCAATGCTCAAGGAGGCTAGAGTAAAGATTTTGAACTTTATTGACATAATGAGGCCGGCACAGAATGATGCTTTCAATGAGTTTATGTACAATCAGTGATACAAATTTGGTGTCATAAAGGCAGTAAAATCAAGCCTGTGGTTTCTCTGTTTCTACACCAACACAAAGATAGAGCAGCATTCCATTGAACATTATTAGGCCTCAGGTACGGTGTACATTTTAGGACATCCACAGACTTCAGTCATATTACGAAATTCCATAATGCCTCAGATTAAAGTCATTGGACAAAATGGCATCATGCTTTAGAAAGAAAGGCCTCAGGTCTCAGGAAAAACAATGTCAGTGTCAGATCTCGTACAATTAGGCATCAGACGAAACAGCCTCAGACAAAAAAGGCATTGGACAAAACAGACTGACCATCCTAACTGAAATACACAGTAAACATTTTAATCATTTTCTTTTTCTCTCTCTCCAAAATCATATACAAATGGTTAGTTATTAAATCCTACAACAGCATCAGAAGAACACAAAGCTGAACCAAACACACTGTAGCTTCTTCTGATCTTCACACAATCACTTCTGAACATGGTCTGACATTAGATGACTGAACATGTGCAGACTCTGATGATTTGATCAAAGTAATGAATGTGATTACCTGTACGCTGAAGTGGTTGGTGTGTGTTTGTCTCTGTCCTGAAGTCATGATCTCTCACACATTCTGCACTCTCATAGATTTCCACTATCATCTCCATTCTGTCTGTCTTCATTCCCTCAGACTCAGTCCTGATCACATCGTCATAAATACCATCAGACATTTCTGCTCTTTAACCTTCAAACATTAAATGATCTTGTTCCTTGTTTGTTGTAGATGTAGTCAGCACTCGTGTTCTTTTTAAAGCTAGTGGCAAATAAACTTGTGGTCAGTGTGTGAAAAAAAAAAAAACCTGTGACATCAGCCTTTAAAGTTGACATGAAACAGAAGTTGTGAAAGTCTTTTCATCCCTTTTGTGATGTATATCCAAGTAAAACTCTGTCATTGTTGTAATATCATGTAATTGACAGGTTGTCCCGCTCCAGTAAATGAGAAGAGAAGAGAAGTCATTGCAAGAGTGAGGGAAGGTTATTTAATTAAAGCTTATGGGGGCACATGAATTTTAAATGTGATGTGCATTGATAAATCATTCATAAATACTGCAATATTCCAAAAAAAAATAAGAATTGTTGATTTTAATTTCAGTGACTTATTTATTGTTGTGGAAAAATTCTTTATTCCTTCAGTGGTGAGAATGTAATGAGACAAACACTCAGGAAATGTCTTTGTTGATTTTATTCTTGCAAGAAGGTTGTTTAAAGAAGATTTCTACACAGTTCTAGAGAGAAGATCACCCTCACCCAGAGCGGCTGTCTTATATACCCCTCTTATTGTTCCTTGTTACCCCAAACCAATCATAATACATTACCATATTAGGATCATAAAAACTGAAAAAAGAGAGGGGTCTAAAACTTAGCAGATGCCCTATTGAAGTCCAAGCTGTCAAGACAAACACATTTGCACCATTGCCTCACTTCCTTTGTTAGTTTCAGAAGCATTTCTTAAAAGAGAACAGCATTAGCAGTAATTTTCCACTGAACAAGCTGTTTTAAATGATACACAAGACAGAGAGAAAACAAGTATCAATGCATCCATTCATAAATCAGGAGAATAAATTATAAGCAATAAAAATTCCTCTACGATGTTCAGAACAAGCACTGGACTGTGGCAGGTTACTGGGGAAATGCACATTTGGAAAGGAAATATATTTACAGGAACATTTCAGGTTCAAGGTGAGATTTTTCTTTTTTGTGTGTTGGGAAATTGTGAAATCTGATGTAGCGAATTAACTCAAAGGGGAAATATGAATAATTATTCATAACTCATTATGATTATTAATTATGAATATGTAAATCCATTAATCAGATTAACTGGATGTAGCTACATTAAGATTAATATTACAATCAGTTAACCTGTTCGTCTAGTGAACACTCAGTGTTGATTGTTTATTAATTCTAAGAAATGTTAATGGAAATGTAACCCAGTTCGTATAAACGGGAAGGAGGAGGCGGGAACCGGCGAACATTCAACAAAACTTTAATTGAAAAATAAACAAAGAACAAAATGAAAGTAATGCTGGCAGACCCTCGTGGACGTCTGCCGGCCACACAAACATAATAAAACATAAAATAAAGTCCAGGCTTGGTCCTCTCTCGTCCTTCACTGACGTCGCTCCTCCTTTTATGCCTCCGGAGCTCCTCAGTGAGAGGCTCGAGGCCGGCGCGCCTCGCAGGTGATGCTCATTATCACTCGCGTCACCGGCCTCGCGCCGTTCCCTCACGGCTCTCGCCCGCCCTGCTCATCACATACCCCCATCGCCCCTCGCAGGCCCGGGGGTACTCCCGAGACTGCGCTCTACTCCCCCCCCGGGGCCTGTCTCGGCGGCCGCAGCACCTGGGGGTAAGGACAGACGAGACGAGAGAAAGGAGACGGAAGCACAGGGAGTGACAGGACGAGAGAGGGGAGAGAGGAAAAAGAGAGAAAAAAAATTCTTGGTCCGGTTCCCAGACACACTGCCGCTCGGTCCTCAGCCTGCCAAGAGGCTCTTCCTCGCGGTGCCATGCAGTGGCACTGGACGCTCAGTGGACGGCCCGATCCTCGACCGCCTCCTGGCGGCCGGCGATGGCTCCTCCGGCTGAGGGCAGCCAGCAGCGAGTCCCCCGTCCCCTGCTCCTCCCCTTCACGGCGGAGGTAGCAGGCTCCGGCCCACGGTGGACGGCGGCGACTCCTCCGCTCCCTCCTTGACGGCAGCCACCCCACCTCGTCCCAGGGGAGCACGGCATCCGGGTCTCCGTCCCACCTTTCACTAGGCTCCAGCACCACCGCCTCGGGCAGCCTCTTGCAGTCTTCTCACTCCCACGCTGCCCGAACTCCGCAGCACCGCGATCCCCCTCAGCAGCGAGGGCTCTCCGACAGCATGTCCCTCCTTCCTCCCGGGTTTTGGCACCAATGTAACGCAGTTCGTAGATACGGGAAGAAGGAGGCGGGAACCGGCGAACATTCAACGTAACTTTAATTCAAAATAAACAAAGAACAAAACGAAAGTAATGCCGGCAGACCCTCGCGGACGTCTGCCGGCCACACAAACATAATAAAACATAAAATAAAATCCAGGCCTGGTCCTCTCTCGTCCGTCACGGTCGTCGCTCCTCCTTTTATGCTCCCGGAGCTCCTCCGTGAGAGACTCAAGGCCGGTGCGCCTCCCAGGTGATGCTCGTTATCACTTGCGTCACCGGCCTTGCGCCGTTCCCTCCCGCCCTGCTCGTCACAGGAAAGTTATGGAAAAATAACATTCTTATTGTACCGTACTACTCAGAGCACCTAGTCGGGATCTAAATCACTTAAGAGGCAGTTTATCAGCAGACGGAGTCAGAACCAAACATGTATTGTGCACAATCTTTATTAACCCTCTGGAGTCTGAGGCTGATTTGGGGCCTGGAGAAGTTTTGACATGCCCTGACATTTGTGCTTTTTTCAGTTGTTCATAAACATATTAATGGAAAAAGTGTCATTACACTGTATTCAGCACAAACTAGGCTACAATAATATGTGAGGAACATGTATGTACATGTTTGTGTTTTTGAAGGAATAACATTTATGCGTGGTTATGAAAAAACAAAAAACTTAAGTCACTGAAATAAGGCCAAAAAAAGTATAAATCTTGTTTACAAGACTTCTGGGTATTGGAGGTTGTAAACTAGAGTTTTTGCTTCAAAATTATGTAAAATTATGCTGCTTACTCCTTCATATAAAACAATATATTGATTTAGTTTT
>JAOTNS010000435.1:0-165373 GCA_028476615.1 Culter alburnus
GTGGTATGGTCAGAGTGAGGTGAAAATGAAACTGAAAAGTTGGGTTCAATATGTCAAAAGCATGAAGAGAATAACGCTTCAGAGCGTTTTGATCGATCAAATTCTTTGCTCTGGTAAACGAAAACGGGACAATGACGGAAATCCATACTTTTGCGGCATGGTTGAGATGATAACGTTGGGGGCGGTGTCTTTGGGAGGTGTTGGGGGGGTTGGTCAATTAGGTGAAAATCGGAGCATACGGCTAGGAGGAGTTCGAACAAGGAGGTCTTTAAAGAAAAACCATAGGGCGGACAGGAAGTTCAGTGACTATGGCAAATCTGAGATCTTTATTCTCACCATCACCAAGGAATCTACTGACACCAGTTTCATTACACCGGTAATATAGTCAGAAGTTATTAGCATTTTGTAAATTTTGTTATAACTTTTGACCACAAGGTGGCGCAGTTCCGAAACTTCTCAGGCTCCTTCAGGGCATTGTCCTGATGACCCATACCAAATTTATGAATTTTGGTCAAACCCATCAGAAGTTATAAGCAAAAATAGCCATTTTTCATATCTCCACTCCAGTAGGTGGCGCTGCGCCGAAACACTGTATGATGCCTCAGGTCATGCTTGTGATGACACGTACCAAGTTTGGTCTGAATATGTCAAAGCATTGCAGAGATACAGCTTCAAGAGTAATTTTTGCATCATATCTCAAATTCTTTGCTCCGGTATACGAAAACGGTTTGACTTATCGACTTGCAATCAATAATTTTTGTCGCATGGTCTGAAGATGATACGGTTCAATTTTGGTGAAAATCGGAGCAACGGTCTAGGAGGAGTTCGAAAAAGTAGGTTTTTAAAGAAAAACAATATGGCGGACAGGACGTTGAGCTGACTATGGCAAATTTGATATCTATGTTCTCAGCATGACCCAAGGAATCTATTGAGTTCAGTTACATTACAATCGGTTAATATAGTCAAAAGTTATTAGCATTTTTGTAAATTTTGTTATAACTTTTGGCCACAAGGTGGCGCTGGTTCGAAACTTCTCAGGCTCCTTCAGGGCATTGTGCTGATGACCCATACCAAGTTTTGTAAAGATACGTTAATGCGTTCGTAAAATACAGCATTTTAGCACAAAATTCAAAATGGCCGACGGCCAAAATGGCCGAATTGGGAAAATTGGATATCATTCGACTCGGCATGATTCCCCGAATCCAACGAGACCAAATTTATGATTTTTGGACAAACCCATCAGAAGTTATAAGCAAAAATACCCATTTTTCATATCTCCGCACCAGTAGGTGGCGCTGCGCCGAAACATGCAAGGTACCTCAGGTCATGCTTGTGATGAATGTACCAAGTTTGGTCTGAATACGATAAAGCGTTGCGGAGATACAGCCTTACTTCTGTTTTC
Organism: Culter alburnus; assembly: GCA_028476615.1. Taxonomy (NCBI): domain Eukaryota; kingdom Metazoa; phylum Chordata; class Actinopteri; order Cypriniformes; family Xenocyprididae; genus Culter; species Culter alburnus. The sequence continues at coordinate 1,403 of JAOTNS010000435.1, forward strand.
GCAAGCACTAGTACAATTCGTTCGTGAGTTTTTCGAAAACGGTTTGAGGAATCAACTTGAATTCCATAACTTTTTGTCAGCATGGTCTGAAGATGATCTGATTCAATTTTCATGAAAATCGGAGTAACGGCCTAGGAGGAGTTCGAAAAGTAAGATTTTCAGAAAATTCAAAATGGCGGAAAAATTTCATGACGGAAAATGAGTCATAGGGTGCAATCGATTCGGCTTGAGCCAAGGAATCAGAGGAAAAAAAGAATTTGTTTCTAACCTTATGGTTCAAAAGTTATTAACAAACATAAGTGCAACTTTGGACAGCTGGTGGCGCTAGAGGGATTGAGTTAGGGGTTCCAAATTTGCTATGGACATAGATCAGACTGTCCTCTAACTGTGTGCCAAATTTCATAACTTTCCCGCAAGCGGCTCTATGGGCTGTCATAGACTTCAAGAGCGGAAGAAGAAGAAGAAGAAGAATAAAAAAAAAAAAAAAAAAAAAGAACGCCAACAATAACAATAGGTGCCTCCGCACCTTCGGTGCTTGGCCCCTAAATATAGCTGCAAGCAGCAATTACGGGGCCAAGCACAAAAACGGCACAAGAAGCAAGCCAACACGACTGGGAGCATCAGGCTAACTGCAGCAGTGAGCAATTAAAGACTATTAAGATCATTTTAGCTAAAAGAGCTGAAAATGATCAAAAATGAGGAGTTACGGGCTCATCACTTTCGACCAATAGGTGGAGCTGTGTCCAAATTGTTGTGGTATGGTCAGAGTGAGGTGACAATGACACTTGCAAAGTTTGGTGTCAATATGTCAAAGCGTTGCAGAGATACAGCTTCAACAGTGTGTTTTACATCATGCCTCAAATTCTTTGCTCTGGTATACGAAAACGGTTTGACATATCGACTTGAAATCCAGAACTTTTTGTCGGCATGGTCTGAAGATGAAACGGTTCAATTTTGGTGAAAAATCGGAGCAACGGTCTAGGAGGAGTTCGAAAAGTAGGTTTTTAAAGAAAAACAATATGGCGGACAGGAAGTTTAGACTGACTATGGCAATTTGATATCTATGTTCTCAGCATAACTCAAGGAATCTACGAGACCAGTTTCATTACAATTGGTTAATATAGAAAAAGTTATAGCATTTTGTAAATTTTGTTATAACTTTGACCACAAGGTGGCGTGGTCCGAAACTTCTCAGGCCCTCAGGGCATTGTTCTGATGACCCATACCGAGTTTCGTAACGATATGCGAATGCGTTCGTAAAATACAGCATTTGCACAAAATTCAAAATGGCCGACGGCCAAAATGGCCGAAGTGGGAAATTGGATATCATCGACTCGGCATGATGCCGAATCCAACGAGACCAAATTCATGATTTTTGGCCAAACCCATCAGAGTATAAGCAAAAATATCCATTTTTCATATCTCCGCACCACTAGGTGGCGCGGCGCCGAAACGCTGCTGTGGCCTCAGGTCATGCTTGTGATGACAGGTAACCAAGTTTGGTCTAATATGTCAAAGCATTGTAGAGATACAGCTTCAAGAGTAATTTTGCATCATGCCTCAAATTCTTTGCTCTGGTATACAAAATGGTTTGATTATCGACTTGAAATCCATAACTTTTGTCGCATGGTGTGAAGATGATACGGTTCAATTTTGGTGAAAATCGGAGCAACGGTCTAGGAGGAGTTCGAAAAAGTAGGTTTTTAAAGAAAAACAATACAGGGACAGGAAGTTTCAGCGAACTATGGCAAATTTGATATCAATGTTCTCGCATGACCCACGGAATCTACTGAGACATTTCATTACAATCGTAAATATATTCAAACGTTATTAACATTTTTGTAAATTTCATAATAACTTTTGACCACAAGGTGGCATGGTCCGAAACTTCTCAGGTCCTTCAGGGCATTGTTCTGATGACCCATACCGAGTTTCGTAACCGATACTTGAATGCGTTCATAAAATACAGCACTTTAGCACAAAATTCAAATGGAACAGCCAAAATGGTTGAAATGGGAAAATTGGATATCATTCGACTCGACATGACTCCCTGAATCCAACGAGACCAAGTTATGATTTTTGGACAAAACCATCTGAAGTTTATAAGCAAAAATAACCATTTTTCTTATCTCCGCACCAGTAGGTGGCACTGCGATGAAATGCTGCATGATGCCTCATGTCATGATTTGATGAGATGTACCAAGTTTGGTCTAAATATGATAAAGCATTGCGGAGATACAGGTTCAAGAGTTGTTTGCATCAGGCCTTAAATTCGTTGCTCCGGTATACGAAAAAGTTTGGACGATCGACTTGAAATCCATAACTTTTTGTCCGACAGTCTGAAGATGACACTGTTCAATTTGGTGAAAGGATCAACGGTCTAGGAGGAGTTTCGGAAAGTAGGTTTTTAAAGAAAAACAATATGGCGGACAGGAAGTTTAGCTGACTATGGCAAATTTGATATCTATGTTCTCAGCATCACCAAGGAATCTACTGAGACCAGTTTCATTACAATTGGTGAATACAGTCAAAAGTTATTAGCATTTTGTAAATTTTGTTATACTTTTGACCACAAGGTGGCGCTGGTCGAAACTTCTCAGCTCCTTCAAGGCATTGTCCTAATGACCCATACCGAGTTTCGTAACGATACGCTAATGATGCGTTCGTAAAATACAGCATTTTAGCACAATATTCAAAATGGCTGCGGCCAAAATGCCAATATGGGAAATTGGATATCATTCGACTCGGCATGTTTCCCGAATCCAACGAGACAAAATTTATGATTTTTGGACAAACCATCAGAAGTTATAAGCAAAATGACCATTTTCATATCTCCGCACCATAGGTGGCGCTGCGCCGGAACACTGCATGATTGCCTCTGGTCATGCTTTGTGATGACATGTACCAAGTTTGGTCTGAATACGATAAGCGTTGCGGAGATACAGCTATGTCCATTTTCGCAAGCACTATGCACAATTCGTTCACTTATTTTACGAAAACAGTTTGAGGAATTGACTTGAGTTCCATAACTTTTTCTTGGCATGCTCTGAAGATGATCTGGTTCAATTTTCATGAAAATCGGAGTAACGGCCTAGGAAGAGTTCGAAAAAGTACGTTTTTCAGAAAATTCAAAATGGCGGAAAAATTTTCATGACGGAAAATGACGTCATATGGTACATCGATTCGCCAAGGAATCAGGGGAAAAGAATTTTGTTTCTAGCCTTACGGTTCAAAAGTTATTAACATAAACATAAGTGCAACTTTGGACAGCTGGTGGCGCTAGAGGGATTGAGATAGAGACTCCAAATTTGCAACGGACACAGATCAGACTGTCCTCTAACTGTGTGCCAAATTTCACAACTTTTTACCATACGGTTCTATAGGCTGCCATAGACTCAAGAACGGAAGAAGAAGAATAATCGAAAATAAAAATAAAAAAAAGAACGGCAACAGATACAATAGGTGCCTACGCACCTTCGGTGCTTGGCCCATAATAAAAAAAAATAAAAAAAAGAACGCCAACAATAACAATAGGTGCCTCCGCACTTTCGGTGCTTGGCCCCTAATAAAAAATAAATAAATAAAAAATAAATAAAAAACGCCAACGGATACAATAGGTGCCTACGCACCTTCGGTGCTTGGCCCCTAATAATAAAAACACACATGCCACAAGACCATCATATCTCACAGTTAGTGTCAGAAATGTCACCTCATAAAAATTGCAATGCAATTATTTTTTGATTATTTTTACTATTGCGAAGTGAGAGGAATGAAGAGCTCTTCTCTCTCGCATGCATGGGTACTCTGGGTACTGCTGGAAAAGAGAATTTCTGGGCATTTCACAGATAGTCTATTTGTAGTCGAGTGGTAGAGCATTGGTCAATAATGCTGATACAGGGTCAAATCCTGAACAAATACAGGCTTTTCTTCTTCTTCTTCTTCTTCTTCTTCTTTTTGGATTAATGCAGAGAGATTTGTGTCTCCATGCTGTTCTAAAACACATTGATTTATGTTACACCATAATGTTTTTTTAAAGCAACAAACTTTATACAACAGTGTTACTGAATTTACATTTTCTAATTAGAATATCAACAAATAGCGGTTGTTTAAAAAAAATAAAATAAAAAAATATGGAGTTCGCTATCCAGAAAGAGTTTTTTTTAAAACACTGCTGTGATGATACCAGGATCCCTGTGGAATTTTGAAATTTTGAAGTTGAAAATGTTGTTCATGGCAACAAAGAATATGAATATACAGTTTGTACCATTTTGAAAGTCAGTTTAATTTTAAGAAATTGACAAATATATTATGATTATTACTGTACAATAGAAGTTACTTCTTAAAATAATAATAATAATAATAATAAAACGTCTAGGTTACGTATGTAACCCTCGTTCCCTGAAGGAGGGAATGGAGACGTTACGTCAGAGACTGACGAAATGGGGTCTCGCCTGAGAGCCCTATCACCTTCGAGTGTTTACAAAACAAGCCAATGATACGAAGAGAATCTTGGTCTGTGGAATTTGCATGCGCAAGCTCCGCGCCCACTCTGTGGGTATAAGAGGAGCAGCGCGAGCAACTCGCATTCAAGTCTTCGCTGAGTAGCCGAGCCAAGTGACCCAGCCGTTCAGCGGAACAGCAATTGTGGCAAGGGGATGTAACGTCTCCGTTCCCTCCTTCAGGGAACGAGGGTTACATACGTAACCTAGACATTCCCTTTCAGTCAGTCACTTTGACATTACGTCAGAGACTGACGAAATGGGGTCCCTACTAAAACATCACAATAGCTGTCTTCCAGTGAAACGGTGTAAGTAATAGCACCTTGTCGTGAGTAGCACGATAGAAGGACCATACAAACACAGAATGCACTGGGTAGCATATTCCAGCAGGAATACGCTAACAGGTTGCCTACTCATGGAGGTCTTACAGAAGTCCACTAGCAGAGCAGTGATAAGAACTGAGGTAACCAACCCGCAGGGTGGAATTACACGTCAGAGATAGCAAGTGGCTTGCCAGGGGAAAACACATGCTCCCAAGGAGACTTAAAGTGGAATACACACGTGGGATTACCCAGGGGGGAATCACAACACATGGAGGCACCTAGTCTAACGCAAGGCTGACCGAAGGGGCATGCACACATGCGTAGACATAGACAGTGCTGGAGGAACCCAGGGTTCTGAACAGTGGAACTCAACTGAGGAATGGCGCACGCATCCAATCCAAAGAGTGAAAGGGCGCAGCAAGCGAATGACACCGAGCCAATCCAGCTACTGGCCCGAAGGGGCGAGTATACGGGAGGATAACGGCTCTACGTGGAGATTATAAAATCTCGCGAAAGTGCTATGTGTCGCCCAGCCCGCAGCTCTACAAATATCTGTTAGCGAGGCGCCATGCGCCAACGCCCGAGAGGAGGCTACACTCCTAGTTGAGTGAGCTCTCACTCCCAGGGGGCATGGCAGGTCTTGAGCCCGGTAGTCTTCAAAGATAGAAACTTTAGCTCAACCGAACGCAAAGGTGCCTTGTTGCCATGCCCATCTCGGGACTCGGCCGTGAAGCCAATGCTTGAAGCGGTCTCATATGGAGCAACCCCAGCAGAATGACAACCGCTGCGGAAGCCATATGCCCCAGGAGCCTCTGAAAAAGTTTCAGTGGAACCGCTGTCTTGCCGTTGAACTGATTCAGGCAACTCAGCAGAGACTGTGCGCGCTCGCTCGTAAGCTGCACGTACATGGCGACCAAGTCTATTTCCATACCGAGAAAAGAGATCCTCTGCACGGGGGAGAGTTTGCTCTTTTCCCAGTTGACCCGAAGGCCCAGACGGGCGAGGTGTCTAGATCCCTGTGCTCGCACAACCGCTCTCGAGAGTAAGCTAGAATCAGCCAATCGTCGAGGTAGTTGAGGACACGGACACCTTGGACCCTGAGGGGAGCAAGAGCTCCCTCCACGACCTTGGTAAAGACGCGAGGAGACAGGGTCAACCCGAATGGGAAAACTTTGTACTGATATGCCTGCCGCTCGAAAGCAAACTGAAGAAACGGTCTGTGTCGAGGAAGAATGGAGACATGAAAGTACGCGTCCTTCAGGTCGATAGCTGCAAACCAATCTAGTGGACGAACACATTCGAAAATGCTTTTGGGCGTTAACATCTTGAACGGAAGTCTGTGAAGAGCTCGGTTCAAGGCCCGAAGGTCCAGGATTGGCCGTAACTCACCTGTTTTCTTGGGTACTATTAAGTATGGGCTGTAGAAACCCGACTTCATCTCGGCTGGAGGGACTGGCTCGATCGCACCCTTCTCCAAAAGGGTAGCAATCTCCGTATGCATGACGGGGGCATCCCTGCCCACCATCGTAGCACGGATTCCCCGAAATCTGGGGGGACGCCGAGCAAACTGAATCGCATAGCCGAGCCTGATTGTTCGAGTGAGCCAGCGGGACAGGTTGGGTAGCTCTAACCAAGCTCCCAGAAACCGTACCAGCGGGGTCAGAAGAGCCACAGGTGTACCCACGGTGGGGCAGCGAGACGGAACAGACGGCCATGGTGTGGGAGGCATAGCATCCCCTAACAAGGGCTGCGTCTGGATCCGTGGAACGACAGAGGAGGCTCTGTGAGAAGGCAAAGCGTTCTCGGGCCAGCTCTGAAGAGGGGATGAGGGAAGAGGGGAATGAGAGCGGTGCGGAGAGACAGAGCACACTGTCATCCACGCCCTCTTGGGACCCGGAGGTAGAGGAATCAGCTCTTTTATTGAAGTTTTGGCGAAAAAGATGGAAAGGTTCTCCCCCGGCCCTCCTGCGGGGGAAGGAGCAGCCCTGCTACCGTCTCCTGTAGAGCAGGCATCTCCGACTCCGACTGTAGACATCTCTGACTCCGGGTCGCCCGTCTCAGGAACGCCGCTTCTTGGCCTGATGCTTGGCAGGTGGAGCTGGGCTGCGCTGCTTTCGCAGGAGGGCGGCCTTGGCGACGAGCAGACTGAGGCATCTGAGCCGGCGGTGGTGTAGGAGCAGCAGCTGGCCGCCGGGGCTGATTGCCTCAGACTGCTTCTGGGCAGCTGAGAATTGCTGGGCAACAACCTCGACCGCATCGCCGAAAAGGCCGGCCTGAGAGACAGGGGAGTTTAGGAGCTGAGAACGGTCCGACTCCCTCACGTCTGCCAGGTTCAGCCAAAGGTGGCGCTCCTGGGACCACCAAAGTGGACATCACCTGACCAATAGATCGCGCTGTAACCTTCGTCGCCCGGAGGGCGAGGTCGACAGCTGTGCGTGCCTCTTGTAGGGCCGCCTGGTCAGCACCAGCCTCATGCAGGCCTTTGAGCACCTTGGCTTGGTAAACCTGCAAGGTGGCCATGGCGTGCAGGGCGGAAGCGGCCTGACTCGCAGCTCTGTAAGCCTTTGCCACAAGCATGTAAGAGAACTTACAGGCCTTGGACGGGAGCTTGGGATCGCCGCGCCAAGTAGAGGCGCTCGGAGGACACAATTGCATCACAACCGACCGCTCCACAGGGGGTACCCCAGCATACCCTTTAGCCGCCCCGTCATCGAGGGAGGTGAAGGCGGAGGAAGCACCAGAACAGTTTCGGGCAGTTAAAGGTGCCTTCCATGAACTGGTAACCTCCTCATGCACTTCTGGGAAGAAAGGAACCGGTGGGGGGCACTGGCGTTCACCAGCGTGTGCAGCCCCCGGGAACCAATCATCCAGCCTTGAGCGTTCAGGACGGGGTGGAGGATTCCACTCCAACCCAATGCTCTCAGCTGCCCGGGCAAGCATGGCCGTTAGCTCGGGATCTGACTCGGACAACGCTGTCCTCCCAGTGGGAGGCAACGCAGCCGAATCGTCATCTCCCGAGGACTCAAACCCGCCTTGAGATGCAGCGATCGACATACGATCATCCTCCGGAGCCCCCCGAATGAGACGCTGGGTCCCCCAGAGAAGGAAGCAGCAGGCCCATCCGGGAGCTCCACCGGCTGAGATGCTTGGGAGGGGGGCGCGGCCCGAGAAGGCCGACTTGTCGGGTTGTTCCACACCGTAACCCTCAGATCACCCTGGCCACCAGCCGAAGTAGCCCCCTCATGAGAAGAGGAACTAGATCGGGGTGTGGCAGAGGGGACTCGATACTGTTTAAGGTAATCAAGTCTAGATCTAAGCATCTTGATGGTCATATTCCCGCAATGAGAACATGAACCATCCACGAAAGCCGCCTCAGCATGCTGGAAGCCCAAACACATAAGACAGCGATCATGGCCGTCAAGAGGAGCCATAAAGCGACCGCACCCAGAAACGCATGGGGGCGGTAAGACATCTTTAAAAAGACGCAACCGTTAAACCCGTGTAGCTCTTTTAGGAGTAAAATCTCTTTAGTACTGAAGCGCTCAGGGGAAACAGGCAAGGCAGGAACACTGGAACCGCTGAAACGTACCGTCACACCAGTACTGCAGATTCGTTTCTTGAAACACACTCTGGTGAAAAGCAACAATGTGCTTGGCTCCGAAGCGAAAGCTTGAATGCGAGTTGCTCGCGCTGCTCCTCTTATACCCACAGAGTGGGGCAGAGCTTGAGCATGCAAATTCCGCACACCAAGATACTCTTCGTATCATTGGCTCGTTTTGTAAACACTCAAAGGTGATAGAGCTCTCAGGCGAGACCCCATTTCGTCAGTCTCTGACGTAACGTCAAAGTGACCGACTGAAAGGGAACAATGTATTTAGGCTAAACATTATTTAAGGAATATAATTTTTTGTCCATGTTTAATTTAGTAAATATTTGTTGTGCAGCACTTTGCCAAAACATAAAAAGATAAAAAAGTTGTTACATTTTCGTTTGATTTCGATAATTTCCGTTGTTAATTTTTAAAAAGTAATACAATCCAGAAGAATTAAGTCAAACCAGAATTTCTGAATTTTAATAAATTTTTATTGATAAAAAGTTGTTAATTTAATCCAGAATCCAGTTATTAAATTTAAATGATTATATGTTTTTGATTATTGAAATATAAATACAAAATAAAACATACAAATGCTTTTAAGTTTGTTTTAAATTTGAACTTAAGCACTTGTTCAACAACAACAACAACAAAAACAAAAACAAAACTTTTTTCATTAATTTATTGGTCATTTTAACTGATGATGTAAGAAATAATTGTCGACTGGTCATTGAATTATTAGAAAAAAATGCACACCCGAGGTGGTAATACAGCCATGATGCGAAACGGACCGGAGTCAATTATTCTACTTATACCATGGTTACCACAACCCAAGACACTGTTCAGATGTTGCATTTCAAGACATTTGTCAGGTTTTTGTCCTAAAAACACTCGTGTGTGGGACTAATTTCTTATGCATCTCATCCCAAGCCTCCATTGCTAATTCCAAAATGTCATTTCAGAACTAGTAACAGAGGCTTGAGCCATTGATAGCAGACTAATACAGTTATTAACAAAGTGTCTACTTTAAAAAACAAAACAAAACAAAAAAAAACACATTCTGGTTGAGTATAATCTGTATGTGATCTATCCTGTCCCCTTTTCACGGCTGCAAGCAATCTCTTTTGCACATGAAACATACCACCACAGTGCCTCTATACCTCAACCACCCTTTAAGAGAACATACTTCATCTTTCAGATGTCCCTGATCAGAAACCTCCACGTCCCCACCATCATCCTTCTCCTCCTCCTCCTCTTCCTCCTCTACCTCACTGCTAGCCACCTGCATGATGTCAAACACACAGGATCCCACCATGCAGGAGATTAACATGCCAGTTTGCATCATTGAGAGCTCAGTCCACATGTGAGGTACTTGCAGGATCAGAGACACAATTTTTTTTAAGAAATGGACAGACACATACTTGAGATGACTTTCTCCTTTTCTCATCATCTCCCTCTTGATTGCTGCTCAGTTCCTTAACAGAACTTGCTCCAGCATTCATTATCTGTACAAAGGTTTTGGGATAAACATTAACCATTTTTCAATACAATAAAGATTCTTGTGCACAAATATGGAGCAAAAACAGTATCAAAACCACGAACAAATTTGTGCACTGCAATCCAAAAGATCCACATAATGCAATCCACAAATGCACTTGAGATCCACACACACACAAAGCAATGCACAAATGAAGACAGCAATTCACATGCACTACATTCACAAATGCATTCACAGAATGCACTTATATAACAGTTATTTGTTCACAGTTTATTCCATAATTAGTGTATCGGTATAGCTTAAATTTCACACACAAAAATGTTGAGTTGTTTGCATTGGTATTCTGCTTTAATGTCTGTGAATGTTCTTTTGAATTTGTGAATTTTAGACTTGAGTCTTGATTCACAAATATAAACAAGCTCATGTCCAATATATGTGGACTATGGATGGTAAGACTCATGTGTGCATTGGTTTGCGATATTATAAAAATGTGTGTTGGCATTTGTATCACAATGCATCGTTTCTAACATATTTGCATCAGTAAAAAACGATTAATATATAATTATTAGTAGATGCGCTATACTTTTATTATTTAAAAAAAAGTGAATAATATGTGTCAAATATTTTATATGTAGATTGATTTCTGAAACCATTACAGAAATCCTAATGGTTTCCACTACCAAACCATTACAAACCATCAGCCATTAACCATTACCAAATGGTTTCCATTACGTAGTGTGTTTTGGCCATATTCCATTAGGATTTATTGGTTTGTATAGGTTTCCATTACAAATTTGTATTGGTCTTTATTTGCAAATATTTAATGGTTTCCATTGCAGTTTTGTACTGGTTCCGATGGTTCCATTAAAAATTTGTATTGGTCTTTATTTGCAAATATTTAACGGTTTCCAATGCAGTTTTGTATTGGTTCTAATGGTTCCATTATAAATTTGTATTGGTCTTTATTTGCACATATTTAATGGTTTCCATTGCAGTTTTTGTATTGGTTCTAATGGTTCCATTACAAATTTGTATTGATCTTTATTTGCAAATATTTAATGGTTTCCATTAAAGTTTTTGTATTGGTTCTGAGTTGAATGTTTGGTATCTGGTAGCTGTTAATTAGGCCATTGATTAATTAAATAATTTAAATTATTACTACAATTATACACTAGTTTTGTCCTTGTTGCTTAAAAAAACCTCAAGAACATATAATTTTAATTGATATAAACTGCACACCAACATTTCAATAGCTAACAGCTCAGGTTGTGTTTTGCAAAGAATGAAGAACATGCACCTGAAATCAGAATTATACATAGAATTAAGACCAGCTTTTTTACTCAACCCAGCTGCAAATAAAAATCTGACACAAAATATTAACATGACATTTTTATTACTTAGTGTATTATAGAAATACAAGAACTATGAACTGTGTTTGTGGCTTCACTGTGTCCACTATGTCTGGCTTAGACCTGCAAAAAAAAAGGGAGAATTCATTACGATAATGTATCCATACATTATACATTTATATGGTAGTCTCAAAGAAGTTGCAAGAACTTAGTTGTTGACAAAACTTCATTTCATCCAACATCTTTGGGTGTACTTTGAGCAGATTCAAGATCTTGACAGCGGTAAACTTTGTCCATTATTCATGTCGGTTTCAGAGCATGACAGTCATCTGTTATTTAACCTTCTCCAGGTATAGGTTTTAAATTATGAAACAGATAGTTCCGGTTAGGAATGCATCGAAATTTCAGCCGCCAAAAATTATCAGCCGAAAATGGCACTTTCGGTTTTTGGCCGAAAGAGAAAAAAGGCCGCCCCTCAGTGTTTAGTGCTCAGGTTTCATTGTCACGCAACATTTTTTGTAACTTTGTGAGCGGCTCCACTTCCGAAGATGCACAACTTCGAAGCGACTCTGTACTGGCACCCGGTTTGCTCTGCTCAATATTCCAATATTCTCAATATTCTGCTCAGTCGCTCACGCCCCAAGCCAACACTCTACTCGTGTACCGCTCGTGCTCACCGGAAAAGCAAAGTCTGCTCAAATAACGTGCCGACATTGGAGCAGGAAGTAGGGGTGCTGTAGCACCTCCTGTTTTCACAGGATTGTAAATGAAACGCAAATTTTTGTTCATTTAGTAATTTATTTGTAATAAACACTTTAAGTTGGCTATTAAAAAAAGTGATATTTATATGTTGAATTAAGTTAACAACTTAAATAACCATTACTGATGTAATGAGGTCATGTGTGTATGTGTGTTTTAGAGTATTTTGGCTTCAAAAGCAATTCAGCCAATCATAATCAAGGACCAGAACTATCCATTTTATAACACTACACGAGCACTCAAGAAGTGTAGGAACTTATGTGTCAAAGATAGTGGTCAAGCTTTCAACAAAAAAGCTAATCAAAAGTTACCCTATAAGATGAACATGTAAATAAAAATGATGAACGTTATAAGCAACCCAAATTCGCAGCATATGCAGAAATGGAGTTTGAGATGCTCCACGCATGTAAATGATAACAGTTCATGTGGAGCAGCAGTTACTGTGAACGGAGCCACTCTGAGACACAGGTACCCTACACACAAGTAAATAATTATAGTGCATATATTAAACACGCAGTGCATATATTTATTTAATTGAATCTCAACCTTTGTGAATTTACAATAGCACTATGCTATAGTATGGTTTTAAATGGTTTTAATACATCGTGCAGCCTTAGAAAACACTCTAATAATGCAGTTCATGGATTCTCGTCCTTGGAATGCACCACTTCTGGTATTTTGCCGGTTACTCGACACGGGTAAATTGCAATTGAGGATTTTTTTTTTTTAAATTGAGTACTTGAATTTAATAGGGGTTATGCGCAATCTAACCGTATTCTGTAAAACAGATCAGATCGCTTCCTGGTTTAGGTCTTTTGTATGTACTTAAAAAAGCTTTTTTAAATTTAAAAGCTTTTTTAAATTTTTCTTCACACTAACATTTAGATATTTAATAGAATAAAACACCTATAACAATGTGAACTTGGTAGTTTCACTGATTACCTAGTCCATAGATATGCCGTCAGTTCATACTGATGTTAATACTTTCTCTGACAAGCAGATGCAATGAGACCAGTTTTCCGGTTTGGTCATGTGACGTTCAACATATACCCTATTGAGGAATCGTGACAGCCCTAATGTACTTGCACAGCAAAAGATGCAGTGACCTGTGCCTGAGTGGCTATCCTTTGGGTTTATTTAACTGTGGTTGACACACAATCACAAAGAAGAAAAAGAGAGAAGATAACTGAATATTAAACAAATATTTCATAAATCTATACAAATTAAAATGTTTTCATTTTTCATCAGTAATTATTGACCTATCAGTATGTCAGGAGTTCTCAACTCTGTTCCTCGAAGTGCATGGTCTTGCAGAGTTTATGTCCACACGTGATTCATCTGCTTGTGACTTTCTAGTCAGTAAACTAAGAGAGCTTGATTAGCTTGTTCAGGGGGCCATATTCACAAAACATCTTAAGGCTAAAGCTCCTAACTCGCCGATTTAAGATAAACTCTTAAAAATAATGGCTGTGTCAGTCCTAATTTTCTAAGTCATTAAGACCAAATCACAAACTCATATTACCTGTGGCAGTTGTTCACACAAATGATCAAATAGAGTAAACAAGTAAAATAAACCTATTCGGCATACTGTCCAAGGCGAGGAATTCAGTCCAAACCCAGAGTACTGCCTTGTATCCCCGGGTGGAATACAAACCAGCTGAGAGTGAGGAATCCGGGTGGCGGAGGGATGCAGAAAACTGTCGAGTAGGAATGTGACAGTGAGGAAATTTTCCCACTGGTTAATCGATGGTTAATTATTATTCTTAATGAAAAAGACAACTAGAAAAACACAACTGATCCTTTGCAGGTTCCCCATTAGCACTGGGTTTAAATCCAAAATATTGTCAAATAGGCGCTTTTAAATTTCCCTTTGAAACCAAACCTTCCGCCATTGTCTTGCCAGTCAGCTCCTCACTCTCGTGATAAATGAAATCTGACTCCTGCTGCTGATCTGTGCTGTGACTCTCGTTCGGCTCATGCTGCATTGATCAGACACATTCATTTTTTAATTGTAGTCTAATTTTTAATTGCCGCAGTGAGCAAGTGATGTAACCGGTGGGCTTATTTTTCTGCCAGAGATCCTGGACATCTTGATCAGATACATGGAATAATGGATTCTATCAAATACCAACAGATAAAAAAAATCAAAACCTGACTGTCCCTGTTAGAAGTCTTATAATGGGCTGTGGTTGGATCTTCCATCAGGACAATGATCCAAAACAAACATCAAAATCAGCACAAAAATGTGTCACTGAGCACAAAATTAAGCTTCTGCCATGGCCATCCCAGTTCACTGACCTGAACCCTAAAGAAAATGAGTGGCGTGAACTGAAGAGAAGCACCACCAACATGGAGCTGGGAATCTGAAGGATCTTGAGAGATTCTGTATGAAGGAATGGTCTCTGATCTCTTGTCAGGTGTTCTCCAAACTCATCAGGCATTACAGAAGAAGACTCAGAGCTATTCTCTTGGGAAAAGGAGGTTGCAAAAAGTATTGAATACAAGGAATTAATTGTGAGCAGTGTGTATTAGAGAAAAACATTTATTTCATAATGAGATTTTCCCCCATTTAAAATGATTATTCTCCAATGAAAGGTTGGATTTTTGTAGATTTTTTAAAATAAAAGATCAAAATGATTAACGATGCAGATTTATTTTTCATAGCCTTCTTTGGTCATATTTACCAAGGGTATGAATAATTTTGAGCATGACTGTATATTATATATATATAAATATATATTAATATTATATAAAATATATATATATATATTATATAAAAAAAATTCACCATGTGATGGGTTTTCGCAGATATATATATATATATATATATATATATATATGATCTGCGAAAACCCATCACATGGTGAATTTTACCACGCAAGTTGGATTTGAGCCCTTTCCAAATCTTTTTACTTTTTTCATAGCTTGTCTGTAACAAAAGTTATGGTTATCTGAAGTCGCTGATCGCTCTGATTTTCAGGAACGGAATTATGAGAAAAACAGGTTTAAATAACTGTCACCCCCTTTTTTTACATAGACATGAAAATGCACTATCCAAACATAAATGGCTGTAATTCAAGAATGCTTTGGAATATAGACCTAAGATTGGTCTTGGTCTTGTTTTAAAGAAGGCACTAGTCAGATTATTGTAGAAGTGAAATAAATTATGAAAGTGAAATTAAAAAAAGTTATAGAAGTTTAAGTTTATGAAAATGTAAAAATATAATTGTTTATATTTTAGAATAATATATTACAAAGCATGTTTTACTCTTAAACAGCAAGAAAATAAAAGCCAAAAATGTCAACATTCCAAATTTTAGGTTGAAATATTTCAAAAATGAGCTTTCAGTAAGATTTTGTTTGGGCGCAGTACCAAACGTTTTCACTAGATGACACCCAAGCTCCATATCTGACCATTTAAGGGCACCTCCATTTATTTGAGTGATCTGAACCATATATTTCCATATTTTCATACATTTTATGAAGTAGACATCCTATTCAGAAGTAGTATTGGCAGTATTTGATTTGAATTCGACCTTTAATAAACACATAATTAGAACATGTGTGTTCATTATAGCTCCGTTGTTCTTTTGTGCTCCGCCTTCTCACGATAACGTATTAGAAAAAAAAAATCTTTGCATGCTTTGCATACAGCACTGGTGGGAAATTTGCATTAATACAAATTCATTCTACATGTTATGTGGTTTATTTTGATAGGTGAACATTGTAGTGTCTTTGTGTATATATATATTATATATATATATATATATATATTAGCTACAAAGCTAAATTTCATCTGCTGTCCCTGGGCAGGAGTAAACTAAGACCAAATTTAAAATAAAATATATAAAAATAATAAATATATAGGCCTACAATAAAATCCCCCACAAATACAATACATACACAATAAAATCCCTCCACAAATACAAAATATATGACATATAACCCATCACTTAACAGTATAAACTACAATAGAAGGAAGAAGAAAAAATAAGTATAGAAAAAGTAAAGTATAGAAGAAAAACATATATATTACATTATATATTCAATGATCACAAACCTGACTCATCTTTAACCATTTTTTTCAAATGTAATTTAAACTGCGCAAAAGTAGTACACTGCCTAATATTAATTGGTAAATTATTCCAGTTATTAACAGCCCTTACAGAAAAAGCTGATCAGTGACTCTAAAATGCACTTCACAGTCACCTCTTGACGAAGCTCTTGTTCATCTTATATTACCAGTACGCAAGGAGACAAACGCCTTTAAGGGTGAAGGTGCAAGATCATTAACGATTTTGTACATTAAACAGCAATTGTAAAACATAAAATTGTTAAGTTGTTAAATTGTTAAAAAAATTTTTTACTTTTGAATTATAAGACAATGATGATATCTATAAGATTTCTTATTGAACTCTTTTACAGCATGTTTATATAAGGTATGTAAAGGTCTAAGAGTAGATTTTCCTGCTTGTGACCATGAAGTAATGCAATAAGAAAAATGAGAAAAAAAAAAAGTTGAGGTGTCACTGCGCAGACTATTTTTTTTAACATGCTTTTCAAATGTTAAATGAGTGTCTAAGATAACGCCAAGATATTTAAAATGACACAATTTGTAATTTCTCACCATTAACTAATATATCTGGTTGGATCTCCTCCTCCTTTCTAATTTAAAAAACAAAAAAACAAAAAACATACAGGCAGTTTTCTAAACATTTAATGTTAATCAACACTGATTAAGCCAGTCCGAGATTTTGGTCATGACAACAGATCATTTTTGTGATACCTGTTCATATATTTTATCATGTACATAAATCACTGTGTCATCTACGTACATTTGAATATATGCGTCAGGACAAACATCTGGGAGAAAATTCAAGTACAGACTAAAAAGTAGGGGCCCTAGTATAGACCCCTGAGATACCCCTGTGGAACAATATCTCATGGAAGATATATGTGTTTTAATCTGGGTGCACTGTTTCCTTGATGCAAGATAAGACTCAATCCATTTCATTGTTTCTACAGAAAAGTTAAAATGTAATAATTAAGATAATAAAATATTATGATTTAACGTATCAAATGCCTTTTGCAAATCATGGAACACCAGACCCACAACCCCACTAGTTTTGACCGTACTTGCTCAATAAAATAACATAATAATAAAATAACATAATATAAAATAAGAGCAGTTTCTGTCGAGTACTGTTTACAAAACCCAAATTTCATAGGGCACAATAAATTATTTTGTGCATCTAAAAAATTTACAATTTGCTCAGCTGCTACTTTTTCTGTTATTTTAGACACTACTGACAGAATTGAGATTAGCCTATAATTTGCTACATTAGATGGATCACCTGCCTTGACGACTGGTGTGCTGGAACAAGTTTGATGTTACAGATTTCATATTTTGTTTAATTTGATAACACATTTAATTGTTTAATGTCTGCAACTCCTTAATGTTATCCATGGCACTTATTTTCCTGTTCACCTCATTTATGGTTTAGAGCTCCATCTAGTGGCAAGTTTGACGTTGCTTTAATTCTGTGATTTTCCGGTTTTCACGTGAATCAGGAAGTAGTGAATGCTCCATGCGGGCAGCGGTAACGATGGCTCTCTTTAATCGCCATATATCTTTGTAATCTTTATCCTTGCAACAGCATCACTTGTAAGTATTTATTTGATTTACATGGATGTTCATTATACTTGCATATAAATGTGAATTGTTGGGTTTAAGATAATTATTAATGATTTTCCATCCGGCTATTGCATTAGCCACATTGTGCTTTAGTGTCATATCGCTGTATTCATTATTTACATTACAAAAATGTTATGTTTATTTGCACACATTATTGTGGATGTTGATATGATGCTGTAGTTGTTGGTAATTCCTGGACATTATTATTGAAATGTGTTTATTTGTAGTTTCACTCCATACCCAAGACCATTAAACCTGTGGGCAAACAAACTTCTTGTCTTCAGAGTCATGTGAGGGAAGGGAGTTTATCTGACTGTCAAAACACTAAAAACATGTTGAGGACAGTACAACTGGGGTGACTATCCCAGTTTTCTGCTTCAGTCTGCTCCTGTCTGCCTCGCTGCTGATTAGTTTGCATCTGTAGTTCTGTATAGCTTTGTTTTGAATCTATTTATTATCATTGCTTGTTGTCTATTGTATCATCACCATATATCTGATATTGTCTAATATTGCCTATCACATTAATCTGACATCGCTAGCTTTTAATCTAAATTGCTATCACAACATGTTAGCATTTCGCTAGCTTGTTAGCTTGTCATCTGTGTCAACCGTCCTTTTCTTTCGCTCCTTTTTCTACGAGTCCATCAAACAAACAACTGTGGTAAGTCGGATCAGTCTACAAACATGGTGAGTCATGTCATCCTCTCCTTTTGTTGTTACTTGCACTGCCTGTAATATGCATAGTATAGCTCTCTCTGTCGGCAATAAGGAATTCACATGCCATAAATGCAGGGAAATAGTCAGGCTGACAGAGAAAATCTCAGAATTAGAGACACGCATCCAAACTTTAATTGAGGATAGTAAGAATGCAAGGGCTTCAGATACTGTTTTGGATGCGACTAGCTTAGTGAACTCTGTACATTGTTCGGTTCCGGCTGTAGAGCCTGCGCAGGAGGACACTTGGGTGATGGTGAGACGGCATAGTCCCGAAAAACACAGCTGTTCCATTCCAATTAGAACATTAAATAGGTTCTCCCCACTCAGTGACGCACACCCACTGAGAATCCTGTTGAAAGTGCCCTAGATACTGGCGATTCTATTACACGGAATGTGAAAATAGAGACACCAGCCACCATAGTCACATGTTTGCAGGAAGCCAGAGCGCCTGCCATCAAAGCAAATTTAAAAGTGCTGTCTAATGCTAATCGTAAATACTCTAAGATTATTATTCACGCCGGCACTAATGATGTTCGACTGCGCCATTAATATTAAAGAGGTGTGTGAACTCGCAAGTACAATGTCAGACACTGTAATTTGCTCTGGCCCTCTTTCTGTTCGTCTGAGTGTCCGCAGAATAATATAGGGTTCATACACAATTGGAAAAGTTTTTGGGGCAGAACTGACCTGTTGAAAAGAGATGATATTCATCCCTCCTGGGATGGTGATGCTGTTCTCTCTAGTAATATGGCACATAGTCTTAGAGCTGAAACATGACAAACTGGGGCCTAGGTCAGGAAGCAGACAGACTGGCTAAACCAACTGTCTGCTAGCTGTCTCATGTCACAGAAGTCAGATAAATCCCAACACAGAGACTCTTTCACCTAGATATTATCACAGAGAGACTTTGTCTGTACCCCGGATTAGTAAATACAAAAAATTTCCAAACCCATTTAAGGGTAAAAATTTAGTTGATGTTCAACAAATAAAAAACAAATATAATACTGATGAACAAATTATAAAGCTTGGGTTGCTGAATATTAGATCCCTTTCTTCAAAAGCACTTATTGTAAATGACACAGACAATAATCTAGATGTGCTATGTTTGACACAAACCTGGCTAAAACCAGATGATTACATTACTTTAAATGAGTCTAGCCCTCAAGGTTACTATTATCGACACAAACCACGTCGGAAAGGCAAAGGGGGAGGTGTTGCTGTAATTTATAGTAATATCTTTAGTATAACTTAAAAGTAAAATTATAATTCCTTCAAAGTAATGGTGCTTTATGTAACATTATGTAATGCAAGTGACAAATCACATTTGAAATTATACAGGCCACCAGGGTACCATACAGACTTTATCAAAGAATTTGCTGATTTTCTATCGGAGTTAGTACTGGCTGCGGATAAAGTCCTAATTGTTGGTGATTTTAATATCCATATAGATAGACAACACATGTCAGGACCCACTCATTGTCGTAATCATACTTTAGATCTAATATTGTCACATGGAATCAATATTGATGCCGTTGAAACTCTGCAGCAGAGTGATGACATCTCAGATCATTATCTAGTCTCTTGTATACTACATTTAGCCAAGGCTGCTAAACTGCCTCCCTGCCACAAATATGGTAGAACTATCACTTCTACCACTAAAGATTGCTATTAATTTATAAATAATCTTCCTGATCAGTTTCATCACCTTAGCATACCAGACATCTTAGAAGAACTCAATGTTGCAACAGAAACTATTGACTCTCTTTTCCAGCACACTAGACTCAGTTGCTCCTTTGTGCTTAAAAAAGATTAAGGAAATTAGTCCAATACCGTGGTACAACGAGCACACTCGGGCCCTTAAGAGAGCAGCCAGAAAAATGGAGCGCAGCTGGAAGAAAACAAAACTGGAAGTTTTTTGCATTTCGTGGAGAGAGAGAATGATTAAAAACTGCTAGATCTGCTTATTTCTCAAATCTTTTACAAGAAAATAAACACAACCCTAGGTATTTATTTGATACAGTGGCTAAATTAATGAGAAATAAAGCTTTAAACTTCTGATGTTTCCAAACAGCACAGCAGTAATGACTTTATGAACTTCTTTACTTGCAAGATTGACAATATTATAAAAAGAAAATGATAACCATGCAACCGTCTACAACAGTATCGCGTCAGACAGTGCATTGTAGTATCCCGGAGGAAAAATTCCATTCATTCACTGCTATAGGAGGGGAAGAATAATCTAATTGTGTTAAATCATCGAAATCAACAACATGTATGTTAGACCCTATACCGACTAAGCTATTGAAAGAGATGCTTCCAGAGGTCATAGATCCTCTTCTTAATATCATTAATTCATCTTTATCACTAGGATATACGTACCAAAAACTTTTAAGCTGGCTATCATCAAACCTCTTATTAAAAAAGCACAACTAGAGAATTACAGGCCGATCTTGAATCTACCTTTTCTGTCAAAAATACAAGAAAAGGCAGTATCCTCGCAACTATGTTCCTTCTTGGAAAGAAATGACAACTGTGAGGATTTCCAGTCAGGATTTAGACTGTACCACAGTACTGAGACTGCTCTCATTAGAGCTACAAATGATTTGCTCTTATCATCTGATCGTGGTATCTCTCTATTAGTGTTACTAGATCTCAGTGCTGCTTTTGACACTATCGACCACAATATTTTTTTGAATAGACTCAAATGATGTTGGCATTAGTGGAACTGCATTGGCATGGTTCAAATCATACTTATCTGACTGGTATCAGTTTGTAGTAGTAAACAAAGAGATGTCATATCGATCACAAGTTCAATATGGAGTACCGCAAGGCTCAATACTAGGACCATTGCTTTTCACTCTGTACTTGCTACCCTTGGGAGATATCATTGCGTGGCATTACTTTTCACTGTTATGCTGATGATATCCAGCATTCATATTTCTTCACGCCCTGATGAAACTTACCAATTCAAAAAATTAACAGAACGCATAGCTGATAAAAAATTTGATGACTAGAAATTTCCATAATCTTTAACATAAATAAGGAGATCTCCTCCTCTACCATTTTTCCTATCCTTCTGAAATATTTATACCCAGGCACTGCCACAGCAGCACTAGGAGAAGTTTTTAGTTAACCACGTTACAGACAAACACAAGAAAATCTAAATTTGAGTCCATAAGCAAATTTTCAAGTTGTTCATGTTTTGAGAATACACTTCAGATACTTAAATGTCCTCTTAAAATACCTTTCAGTTTTGCCCCATGGTCCCAAATTACTTTAGAGTGGTTCACCGTTTGGAAGTATAGCAGCTTACGATGCCTCTCGCCGGCCGATACATGGTGACAAGCCGAGGTAGGTCCTACGACACACTCCGACAGCACATCTGGACCACAGCCAGCCCCGGCCCGATGACCAGCAGCCGTCCGGGAACTCTGCATCTTACGATGCTTCTTGCAGGCTGACATTCGGCGACAGGTCGAGGCAACTCCCCCAACACACTCCGACAGCACATCCACACCACAGTCAGCCCCGGCTTGATGACCGGCATATATCGCGGGAAACTCAGGGAAACTCAGGGAAACCAGGCCGCGACCAGGCCCGATCCGATCACAGATATCCTCCAGCGACAGCAAAACACCTATATATATGCCTTGATCCTCTCAAGCTGATTGGATAGATAATGTGAATGTGCTCCTCCCTACCTTTGTTTATAAAACATCATTTGTCGCTTGAATTCTGCAATCTCTCAAGATGCAGAAATGTAAGAGGCTGACAATTAGCTGAACAAATAATTGTTTAATTAGTGACACTTAGCATACATTTTAAAATCTTTATTTGAATATGGCAACATTTTTACTTTAAAACCTATATTTGAATATGGCAACATGACACCTTGTTCTACAATATTTCTAAGAATAAATCACTGACAGAGACCCCTCCCCATCAGCCAATCACTGTGTGCATAGTAGGGGTTGAACGACTTCAGTCGACATTTATGTGATGAAAGTAGAGTCAACATCGATTAGTTGCTGATGACGTCGTTAATGAATAAATAAGCCTGAGCCTTGAGCTGACAGCTGAACACGTTGCCTTGTGCACAGCTATGGCATTTGACAGCGCTGCCCACCATGGCTATTGCTCCTACATCATTTTTACCAGTTCTTGTCTTTGGGTCATTATATTTTACACAGATTTCTGCTTGTTCTAAAACAGATACAAATAAAGTAACACAGTAAAGATTACATTTATATGAATGCATTAGTGAGATTGCATGTGAGAATTAATTCTACCTGGCAACGTCTCTCTACTAATAGTGAAGCTGTGGGTTTTAGTTACTAAGAAATATTTGCTAGAACTTTTCAGTTTTTAAGCCATTTTATTGAGAAATCACACAACAGTGTTGACAATACATTTCCCCACTACTGAATGAGTCTGTGCGCGTAATCCGTGCGTGATGTACAAATGAGTCTACGAGCTATACTGTATAGCTGTTTAAAACGTTCATTCTCGCATTCAATTTTGAGTATCCAGATGGTATAATCACAATCTTGTGAAGCGCTCTCAGAGTATGCATTTATTTGTCATTTTGGAAACAAAGCGTAAATGATTTCTTATGCTGTTGCGCCCTCTATAGGACCAGCGACTAGTCGACGTCACGCTTAAAGTGTCATGGCAGAGCATTAAAGTCGACTAGTCTGTTCAACCCCTAATGCATGGTTAGTAAGCGTGATGACATCATCCATAACAACAAGGTCAACCCCACCCTTTCTCTTAGATTAAGATTTCTCTCTGTTAGTAAAAGTTGGTCTCAGCAGCTTTGTAAATAGGTTTTAAGTGAAAACTCTTACCTAAGATTTGTTACTGCTATTTATGAGAACTCCTAGTGGTAAGATAAAACATTTTGTGAATACGGCCCCAGGTGTATTGGACCAGGTTTGGTGCTAAAGTCTGCAGGACAGTGGTCCTTGAGGGCCAGAGCTGAGACCCCCTACAATATATTCTAAACATGACAATTCAGAGATCCAGATTGACTGCTAGATCGATCACTTACAACAGTGGTGTCCAGTCCTGTTCATGGAGGACCAACGTCCTGCATTGTGTAGCTCCAACTTGCTCACACCCCTGCCTGTAGTTTCTGGTGATCCTGAAGACCTTCATCAACTGGTTCAGGTCTGCTTAATGGCTTGGAGGACAGGACTAGATGGCAATAAATACTGAAAAGTGAGAGGACAAACAACATTTAATAGTATAAAGCCAGTTTAAAACTTTTATTCATGAATATGCACAATACCATCTGACAATGTACATATGACATCACTGTACTGACAAATATATTATGTGTCAAGTGGGTGAAGATCATCTCATTTATTAAAAAAAAGACATCCAAAATATTAACAGATAACATAAGCAAAATGTTCATGAAAATACAGTTATATGGTGCAAAGAAAGTTTTTGTAAATGTCTGATAAATCTACAATGCAAAAACTGTGAATGTGTCAGTGAGTTAAATAGAATACTTACAGAGCAGAACCAATGATCTGATTACACACAAGGAATAGGGAGAAAAATAAAAATGAATAAGGCAAATATTGCTCTGTATGGATGAACATGCTGATGAAATGTACACATTCAAGAAAAATTATTATTATATTAATATTTAATGTGATTATTATTTCATGGCCTAAATGTTTTACTTCCATTAAGTCTTTTCATAATTAATTAAATATTACAGATGGTTGATTTCATTTGATAGTTATCAATCATCTTTTCGGGTGAATATATAGGCCAGTCCTCTCTCTCTTTCACTCTCTCTCCCAGAGCATGCGCCAGCTTGTGCATGAGACAACGAGTACAAAGTTATAATTATAATGTGTGTTATTTTTAGGTCATGATAACATGATAGTAATATGAACATAGCTTTGTAAAAATACAATGCACATGTATATGTAAATATATGATTCGCTGTTTGTCAGCACCCAGTGTTTATCAATGTCTATCAATTATACATTCATTATATAAGCCTACATTACATAACCTACATTCATCATATGTAACGAGATTTAAAGACCCCCTGTGGTGAAAATCAAGTTTTTAATGTTGTTTATATGCCTATGTAGTGTTTTTAATATGCTTTAAGACAAACCATGTGGAAATTCATAAGTCAGCACCATTGCTGAGTATTTTATGATTGAAACTGCAGTAAACCAAAGACAGTCTAAAACCCGCGGTTTGAAATCGCTGGCGTTTGTGACGTCACAGACTACCTTGTAACCAATCACAACAACGTGCCGGCAGGCTTTAGCATATCATTAACTATGACTGCTCTGAAGCAGGGAAGTCTCGAGAGAAGCCAGGTTATCCCTGTAAATTTTCTGTTGATATGAAAATTTGTGTGTAGAATTATCAATATAGCGAGTCTATTACAATGTTATGATGAACTTTATGCCTTTTTCCACTGACGATCTGAGTTGTTCAAAGCGTTTGTAAGGATACTGATTGTTAGAAGGCAGCTGACTGAGATGAAGATCAGGAACGGTGTGTGTAACATTAGCAACACATTATAAGCTGATGACAACGTAGTCAAGCAAAAGGCTAATCATAATAATTCATATTAATTAACCCTCTGGAGTCTGAGGCTAATTTGGGGCTTGGAGAAGTTTTGACATGCCCTGACATTTGTGCTTTTTTCAGTTGTTCATAAACATATAAATGACAAAAGTGTCATTACACTGTATTCAGCACAAACTAGGCTACCATAATATGTGAGGAACATGTATGTACATGTTTGTATTTTTGAAGGAATAATGTTTATGCATGGTTATTGAAAAAACAAAAAACTTAAGTCACTGAAATAAGGCCAAAAAAAAAGTATATTAAATCTGTGTTCACAAGACTTCTGGGTATTGGAGGTTGTAAACTAGAGTTTTTGCTTCAGAATTATGTAAAAATTATGCTGCCTACTCCTTCATATAAAACAATATATTGATTTAGTTTTTGTAAGACACTTTTTGTCAAGAAACACTGTATGCGTGGAGGTGTGAATCATCATGAATAATGGGTCATTTACACCTGAGAAGACAAAAGAATCACATAATAATGACCTGAAATGACTTGCATATTAATGAGGCCTTTCAGTCAGGTAGGCTGTGAAAAAAACCCTCTGTAATAATGTCTCAGCTCATCATAAACAGCAATACTGTGAAATATTATTACAATTTAAAATAATGGTATTCTATTATATTCTTTAAAATATAATGTATTTCTGTGATGCAAAGTGTCTGAACAATTATGTTACCTCTATGGCATTTCATATAGGCTTTTAGCTTAAAAGCATGCACATTTGGAGAAATATTGATGGATTCTTATATATTTGTGTCAATTTTCTATACTGAGGAGTAATATTTATTCTATATTTATTGTCATCACTATGAGTGCTGGATACTGTGTTTTCAATTCATACTTGCAGCCGGAGGGCGCTCTGTACACCTTTAGGCCACAAATTCATATAAAGAAGAAAAGGAACCAGGAACTAATGGCATGTCTTCTAGAGATCGCTAACCATGGCTTTAACATCCAAATAAACACTTTTCAAGACAATAAATACACGATTGAGACAACGCATACAAGTATTGCCTCTGAATTTGCGTCTGAATAGCGCTGGCTCCATGGGTGTGGCCGCATTAGTGGATAATGAGCTGAATCATGGACTTCTGACATGGCTTTCTTTTCATACAGATTATATAAACACAGAATGTTTGTTTTCGATTTGACTTGCACGATTTAAAACCTGACATTTCAACGTTTCTTTAGACATAAGTGTCATTTTTTTTGTCATTAGTATTCAAAAGTTACAGTTCATTTTCTGAGAACTATCAGATTGGACTTTTATTTTACAAAAAGCACAACATTGTGTTTTTACTCTGAGTGTACACAAAAGAAGACATTCTATAGTTTCAATTGATACATTACTTATGTCTCTATGACAAGAAATGACGGAGTATTTTAAGTCTGTTTTGCTGCAATGTGAAAAAAATCCTGCAAAACGCGTCGGCGCGTTTTCAGACCTCAGGGAGTTAATGACAGAACTGTCGCAAGGGCTGTGCCAAGTGTGCGAACGCATAGGGGCTCGCGCCAAAGTAAAGTGACAGCTGACTTGAAGTAAAGCCAATAAAGTTCATGTTTTTGTCCTTCTAAATATTTTAATACTATAAAAAAATAGCTAAAACAATATTGCTCTGAGCGTGTGACCGTGATTCATGTGCATATGTCAGTCAGTGTGTCCTCGCACGTCAAATTCTGAGAGAGCTTCAAGTAAATACAGTAAATACTGGAAATCCGCGCTCATTCAAGGACGTACATTTATTTTATGTACGGAGAAGGCATGGGCGCCTGCAGGATTTCATCGGAATGTTTGAATTCCAAAAAGCAACGAAATTGTCATACGTCCATTTGGCGCATGTTCAAAGAGGAAAATGGCTGCTTGTTCTCTCGATACTGTCTGTTTTTCTGAGATATCGCTTCAGGTGATTCAGTGAGAGCAGTCCAAACGAATGTGGATTCAAAGACGTTTTACCAATTCATAATTTAAAACAATTTAAGCATTAGAAATTAAACTGAATATACAAAGCGAAGCAAGCTTTTTTCTTAAATATCCACAACAACAACAAATTGCTCATCACTATAGCAACAGTAGACTCTCCGAGCTGGCACGAGTGAGTAGAGGCGAGGCTAATTTGCATATTCATTGATCCGTGTATATTAAATGAGGCAAGGATGTAGAGTTACATTCAAGCTATTTTAAGGCATGAAGAAATTTTTTTCACTTGAATTTTTTTTTAAATATGTCATTTTGGTGATCAAAGATGGGTTTTAAGGGATTAAAAAAAATAACTACAGGGGGACTTTAATAAGAGTGTGCAACTTAGGTAATGTATTTACGCTACATAAATCCTTGTTTACGTCGCTATTTAAAACTTTAAAACAAAGACATGACTTACTCAGCCCGGCCATCATGCCTAGCTCGGTCGTAAGTTAGTCATTGCATAAAATAGCAAAGGAAAAACAATAATAAATCAAACTAACACCAAAATGGATTTAACAGTTTTAAAGAATATATTACCTCAGATTACCAGAACATGAATTGTCTGAGCAGCTAGTTGACCGTTATAAATGTTAATCATTTAAACGCAGCAAAGTTAAATAAATTAACGTTACTCATCAGATAAACCACTAAAGTGGGTGTAATTCAATTCCAATTAATTAATTAATTACCACTTTGACCTGTTAGACTAATTTTAATAGAAAACTCAGAAATTACTATAGAAATTTAAAAAGCTTACCTGTTTTCGGTACCAGTCGTTCCCGAAAGACAGTTCATTAGCGATGCAGTTCCAGCAGTCCCATTGGTTAGAATTAATCACGTGATGATGCCATGTAGTATATTACTAATAATATATATATTGCCCCATTGCCATTTCAGAAAAATAATAAAAATAATGTGTGTATGTGTATATGTGTTACATTCACCGTCTCGTCCTGGTTGTCATTGACTGTCACATGATCCTTTGTTTTCTGTTCCCACCACTCATCATTCACCATGGACACTGATTACACCCACAGCTGTTTGTCATTAGTATTGTGTATTTAAGTTCCTCCCTGTCTTCAGTCTAGCGTCCGGTATTGTGTTACATGTGTTCTATGTTTCCTGACTACTCTGTGAGATTAAACTACATTATCGTCTTTGAACCTGCCTTCCTCGTCTTCCTTGGATAACTATTGTAACAATATGTGTGTATATATATATATATATATATATAATATATATATATATATATATATATATATATATATATATATATATATATAAATATGAGCAATATCACACTCGTAGCCGTGCGATATGGCTGTATATCAGCACGGCTGTGATTTGTCCGTAGGTAATCACAGCGCACTGATATAGAGCCATATCTCACAGCTACGAGTGTGATATTGCGTTTATACAACAGTTCGACGGCACGAGTGTGTAAACAAATAAAAATAACAACGGAGTGTCTTTAAAACCCTCTTTTGTGCAGCACTACTTCCTTCCACCATGGATTCAAATCTCAAGTTGACAGTTGGACCAAGCCTCCGTTACCAATTCTAAAACGTCACTTTAGAACTAGTAACGAAGGAACGTTGAGTCCCTCATTGAAACTCATTGAATTTTGTACAGTATTAGAGAGAGAGAGAGAGAGAGATCGCCTGAGAGAGTAGGCTATTACCTGTGTCTGATATATTGCATTACATTCATTCTTCAAGTCGATGTTCATAATATTATATCCATTATAAAAGCCCGTTTGAATGTCCGCTGAGGAAAGTAATCTTGTATTTGTCCTTTTTACAGCTATGGGAAATTTTCATAACATCCATACCACAGCGCTAAAACAACTTCCTTTGCAAAAGTTCCTTTCAATTAAAAAGTCTCTTGTGACTGACTGACTCATTCACCTGTAAAGTGTTGCCGCCATCTAATGGCGTATTAATGTAACTTTCACTCAATCCATATTACGCACTAATGGACATTTATATAAAATACTATTTACTGAACAAATAAACACAATTGTACAGTTCAGTCAAACGTAAAGCACTAGTGTGCCCGTGACGGTTGTCAAGTGTGCCGTGGATAATTACCAAATGGCAAAAAATAAATAAAGTAAAATAAATGCTACACCTCCTATTTCTATATTTCCAAAAATCCAAATTAAAAACAATGCTATTGGTCACCCTTTACGCTTGTATGTGGGTTTTACAAATATTTAACGAATGAAAAGGATTTTAAAGAGCGTGTGCCAAAACCTCGTAACTCCATTGAATCCTCAAACTGTCAGTCAAACCTCATAAATCTGCATCACCTCAAATGAAGTGCGCACGCAGTTTGGTCATCTCGTTATGCAATGCAAAGGTAAATAAAGATCTGACGTTTGAAAAAAACAATAATAAAAAAAAATAATAATTGTAAAGCGTTTTCTTTACTTAAAAAACACTATGTCTATAAAGTTTAATGTTTTACGTATTCGTACTTTGTCTGATATGTCCCGTCTTGTTGTAGCCAATATGCTATTCTATATAAAGGATGTAAGATAATTATTATCAAATTTAACATAGCACAATTCGATTTACTCTGGAACAAATAATAGATTAAAAAGACCAAAGATTGCCTGTTTTATGTACTCAAAATGAATTATGTCTCATGTTTAACCACTATAAGAGTCAGCGGCAAATCCCCGAAGCACTGGCCGAGATGAAGCTGTTCTCAGTGCGTACACAAGCACTGAAAGGCCGCTGACAGCCTGGAGCTCGCATCTCCGAAAACGTCAAAACCAATTGTAAAATAGGTGCTATTATTAAATATGAGTCACATATTTTAGGTCTAAACAACTACATTCTCGTCTAAAAAAAATATTAAAACTACAGTTCATGGTACAACAAGTGTAGTATTAGAAAATTATGGTGGATTTGCTCGTCCGCCATGACAGTCGCTTTAAGCGGAGTGATACAAACGGTGAAAAGGTAGGAGTGCTGTTATCACTGAAATATTGCATGGCTATCAGCCAATCAGATTTGAGAACCAGACAGAACTGTTGTATAAATATATATATACAGTGGGTACGGAAAGTATTCAGACCCCCTTAAATTTTTCACTCTTTGTTATATTGTAGCCATTTGCTAAAATCATTTAAGTTCATTTTTTTCCCTCAATGTACACACAGCACCCCATATTAACAGAAAAACAGAATTGTTGTCATTTTTGCAGATTTATTAAAAAAGAAAAACTGAAATCACATGGTCCTAAGTATTCAGACCCTTTGCTGTGACACTCATATATTTAACTCAGGTGCTGTCCATTTCTTCTGATCATCCTTGAGATGGTTCTACACCTTCATTTGAGTCCAGCTGTGTTTGATTATACTGATTGGACTTGATTAGGAAAGTCACACACCTGTCTATATACGACCTTACAGCTCACAGTGCATGTCAGAGCAAATGAGAATCATGAGGTCAAAGGAACTGCCTGAAGAGCTCAGAGACAGAATTGTGGCAAGGCACGGATCTGGCCAAGGTTACAAAAAAAAATTTCTGCTGCACTTAAGGTTCCTAAGAGCACAGTGGCCTCCATAATCCTTAAATGGAAGACGTTTGGGATGACCAGAACCCTTCCTAAAGCTGGCCGTCTGGCCAAACTGAGCTATCGGGGGAGAAGAGCCTTGGTGAGAGAGGTAAAGAAGAACCCAAAGATCACTGTGGCTGAGCTCCAGAGATGCAGTCAGGAGATGAGAGAAAGTTGTAGAAAGTCAACCATCACTGCAGCCCTCCACCAGTCGGGGCTTTATGGCAGAGTGGCCCGACGGAAGCCTCTCCTCAGTGCAAGACACATGAAAGCCCGCATGGAGTTTGCTAAAAAACACCTGAAGGACTGAAGATGGTGAGAAATAAGACTCTCTGGTCTGATGAGACCAAGATAGAACTTTTTGGCACTGCTTATCACCTATCCAATACAGTCCCAACAGTGAAGCATGGTGGTGGCAGCATCATGCTGTAGGGGTGTTTTTCAGCTGCAGGGACAGGACGACTGGTTGCAATAGAGGGAAAGATGAATGCGGCCAAGTACAGGGATATCCTGGATGAAAACCTTCTCCAGAGTGCTCAGGACCTCAGACTGGGCCGAAGGTTTACCTTCCAACAAGACAATGACCCTAAGCACACAGCTAAAATAACGAAGGAGTGGCTTCACAACAACTCTGTGACTGTTCTTGAATGGCCCAGCCAGAGCCCTGACTTAAACCCAATTGAGCATCTCTGAAGAGACATAAAAATGGCTGTCCACCAACGTTTACCATCCAACCTGACAGAACTGGAGAGGATCTGCAAGGAGGAATGGCAGAGGATCCCCAAATCCAGGTGTGAAAAACTTGTTGCATCTTTCCCAAAAAGACTCCTGGCTGTATTAGATCAAAAGGGTGCTTCTACTAAATACTGAGCAAAGGGTCTGAATACTTAGGACCATGTGATATTTCAGTTTTCTTTTTTAATAAATCTGCAAAAATGTCAACAATTCTGTGTTTTTCTGTCAATATGGGGTGCTGTGTGTACATTAATGAGGAAAAAAATGAACTTAAATGATTTTAGCAAATGGCTGCAATATAACAAAGAGTGAAAAATTTAAGGGGAGTTAAAAATTTCCGTACCACTGTATATTAAATTATTATATATATATATATATATATATATATATATATATATATTATATATATATATATATATATATATATATATATATACACATACACACACACACACACACACGCACACTGGTATGAAAAAGTATGTGAACCCCTTGCAGAATCTGTGAAAATGAGAATTATTTTAATAAAATAAGAGGGATAATAAAAAATGCATGTTATTTTTTGTTTAGTACTGTCCTGAGTAAGATATTTTACATAAAAGATGTTTGCATTTAGTTCACAAGACAAAACAATAGCTGAATTTATTAAAATAACCCCATTCATAAGTATGTGAACCATTGATTCTCAATACTGTGTGTGGTTACCTGATGATCCACGACTGTTTTTTTGTTTTGTGATGGTTGTTCATGAGTCTCTTGTTTGTCCTGAGCAGTTAAACTGAGCTCTGTTCTTCAGAAAATTCCTCTAGGTCCTGCAGATTCATCAGTTTTCAAGCATTTTGCATATTTGAACCCTTTCCAGCAGTGGCTGTATGATTTTGAGATTCATCTTTTCACACTGAGGACAACTGAGGGACTCAAACTCAACTATTAAAAAAGGTTCAAACATTCACTGATGCTCCAGAAGGAAACACGATGCATTAAGAGCCGAGGGGTGATTTTTCTGCCGGGAAACATGCAAGTATCTTCTGTTGGTTCCGAAGGGCAGTACTAAATGAAAAACAATGATATTTAAACAAAATAAGAAAAATTGTGACATCTTCATCCTGTTCAAAAGTTTTCACATCCCGACTCTTAATGCATCATGTTTCCTTCTGGAGCATCAGTGAATGTTTGAACCTTTTTAAATAGTTGTGTTTGAGTCCTTCAGTTGTCCTCAGTATGAAAACACAGATCTCAAAATCCTACAGTCACTGCTGGAAAGGGTTCAAATATGCAAAAATGCTTGAAAACTGATGAATTTGCAGGAGCTGGAGGATTTTTCCGAAGAACAGAGCTCAGTTTAACTGCTCAGGACAAACAAGAGACTCATGAACAACCATCACAAAACATAAAAACAGTCGTAGATCATCAGGTAACCACACACAGTATTGAGAATCAATGGTTCACATACTTATGAATGTGGTTATTTTAATAAATTCAGCTATTGTTTTGTCTTGTGAACTAAATGCAAACATCTTTTATGTAAAATATCTTACTCAGGACAGTACTAAAAAAAAAATAACATGCATTTTTTATTATCCCTCTTATTTTATTAAAATAATTCTCATTTTCACAGATTCTGCAAGGGGTTCACATACTCTTTCATGCCACTGTACACACATACACACACACACCACACACACAAGTCAAATGTTTGGAAACATTACTATTTTTAATGTTTTTGAACAAAGTCTCTTATGCTCCTTAAGGCTGCATTTATTTCATAATAAATACAGAAAAAACAATAGTATTGTGAAATGTTATTACAATTTAAAATTATGGTTTTCTATTTTAATATACTTTAAAATATAATTTATTTCTGTGATGCAAAACTGAATTGTCAACATCATTATTACTCCAGTCTTCAGTGTCACATGATCCTTCAGAAATCATTGTAATATGCTGATTTATTATCAATGTTGGAAACAGTTGTGCTGCTTAATTAATATTATTTTATAACCTGTGATACTTTTTCAGGATTCTTTGATGAATAAAAAGTTAAAAAAATATCAACATTTATTTAAAATAGAAATCTTTTATAACAATATACACTACCATTCAAAAGTTTGGGGTCAGTAATTTTTTTTTTTTTTTTGAAAGAAATTAATACTTTTATTCAGCACGGATGTGTTAAATTGATAAAAAGTGCTAGTAAAGATTTATATTGTTAGAAAAGATTTATATTTTTAATAAATGCTGTTCTTTTTGAAAAAACCTTTTATTCATCAATGAATCCTGAAAAAATATCACAGGTTCCAAAAACAATATTAAGCAACACAACTGTTTTTAACATTAACATGCGTCCTAGAATGCTAATGGGGAACGTCTTAGCGGGGAGCCTAGAAGCCTAGCGGGGAGCCTATCGTCTGAAGGGACCTGTTCAGCAGGCGGCCCCAAGGCATGGCAGGGAGACGCAATGTCTTGTTCCCTGTTCTCAGGGAACCATGGTTACATGCGTAACCTGAGACGTTCCCTTTCGAAAGGGAACTCGCATTGCGTCTTAGAATGCTAATGGGGAATGAAATACCCACGCCACCATGCTGAGGGGAGTGCATGCCAAAGAATGGCGGTGATAAAAATCAGAAACAATTTTAACTGACATGCCAAAAAACACTCCTCCTAAGGGGTCGCAAAGGCTGTCAGTGACAGCATTCCCTACGGCCACCACCCAAGCTATAAGCCTCAAGGAGGCCTCCAGAAACATCTAGAGGCCTACCAAGGCCGCTCAAAGGCTTGGAACCAACAACTTCAAACAGAGGGGGTCCCTTTAAGGGAATGTGGCCAGGGAGCCGAAAGGAGCCCCAGCCAGTCACTTTTCAGGGGAGCATAGTCTACCCTGACTGCCACCAGGGAGGCCAACCTTGGTAGAAACCTAGTCTGGCCAGCAACCTGTCTGTTACCAAAACAGAATCTCTAACACACTAGCCTCCAGAGGAGTGGTCCAGAAAGAGGGACTGCAAACTGGCAGTAACTGGAAGTAACCAACTCAAACCAGACGTAGAGACGGGAATCCTGGGGAGCAGAACTCGGCATAGCGCTTAGAACCCCTTGCAATCGAGGGGAGTTACTCTGCTCAACCTAGGATCTACAGAGCGCTTTTTAATAAGCACTCTGGAGGCTGAAACTAAATAGGGTCCCTAAAGAGAGACGTACCTCGAGCCCCAACAGGAGCTGATCAATCAAGGGAGTTCTTACTAAAAGAACCCTTTAAACCTCAATGACCAACGCAGGGGCGAGGTCCTCAGCCTTCAATACTGACCTCCCAGGGAGGTCTCACGAGAGACCTTCAACTTTCCGATCAGACCTCAGGAGTGCAGTACTCTAAAGAAGACCCTCAATGCAAGGGGAGTACCCACTGGACTCAACCGAGACGAGTATTGACCAAACTTAATGCAAGAACCATGGAGGCTCCTAAAGAGCCTACACTCTGATATAACTCTAGGGAGTCAGAATACTCTCTTAGTTGGGAGCTAAGGACCTACTCGACCCAGAGGATCTCCTTCAAGGTGGCCTGTTTGAAGGCCAACTACTTGGTAAAGATCTAGAACTCCAGGGCTAGTATCAGGGAGGCTCCAATGGAGCCTGAGCTACCTGATAACCATCTGCTCAATTCTAGGGAACTAGGACACTCAGGAACCTAGCTCAACCCAGAGGATCTTTTTTAAGGTAGCCCAAGGAAGGCCAACTACTTGGTAGCAAATCTAACTCCAGCAGAGATAGCCACTAGAGGTATGCAGGCTTGGAATACTCATTCGCATTGCCATAACGAGTCGTGTACTCAGCATATCGTTTTCTACCCTTAAAACAAGGGAAGTACAAAACTATGTGACCTGGCTGATGAGGAAGCCTCAGTCAGGGCCTACTACTCTAGCATAACATGGCCACAGGCCCGAGGCTGATACTTGACATTTATTCAACGGTGCTTTGATCTGCCTGCATTGACACTATTCTTGAAGAGCTGCTGTGCAGCAAAAATTATGTACCAGTTATCGCTGCTTTGACACAATCTGCATTGTAAAAAGCGCTATATAAATAAAGGTGACTTGACTTGAGCTCTAAGGGAGCTTGCTCAACTCGCCCTGAGTACTTCGACACGCTCGACCTGAGCATCACTGGTGTTGGGCACATATGGGACACAGAGCTCTTGGAGCGAAATGAGCTAACCGAGAAAAAAGCTCAAAAGGTAAAAACCTGAGCAAAAACTCTTGCTCCAAGACGAGAAAGGCCGCCTGAGCTCAGCTCTGGAGGAATGGAGGCCCCAACAGGAAGAAATTCCACAGGAGGGGCCTGCAACACTCGACTCTGCGACTTGATAATAATCAAGGAGCTTTTGGTGGAGAGATGCTCCAAGCTCAAACTAGCTACTACCAAAGCTCTGGGGAGAGGAGACTTCAACATAGTGCTTTGCACTCTCTAAACGAGAGGAAGTCTAACAACGCTCAAGGACAACCACAGGGGAGGCGCTTTCAACGAAAGCCTACAACACCTGGCTATTTGTCTGTGCCTAACATCACCAGGGAACTGAAGCTCAGCATATCACTTATACTCTAATATCAAGAGGAGTTTCAGCTCAACCTAGATACATCAGGAGAACTAACCACCTGGAGCTCAATGGAGCGGTTGTTTCAACAAAACGACTGTCCAAGTGAGAGGAAACCAACACACTCACCACAGGAAATGTCAAGGTGGCCTAAACAGGCCATCACTTGAGGACATCAACTACCTGGAGCTCAGTGGAGCAGAGGCTTCAATAAAAACTCACAAATGAGAGGAAGCCAACATAATCATCACAGGGTGATTGTCAAGGTGGCCTTGCAGTAGACCAACGTCAAAGACCTCAACTACCTAGAGCTCAAATGGAGTGGCAGCCTTGAATAGAGACTCTCAAACAAGAGGAAGCCAGCACACTCATCACAGGGTGATGTCAAGGGTGGCCCAGAAAGGGACAACACCTACCGTCATGATCTATCTGGAGCTCAGGGGAGCAGAGGCTTCAGCATATTGCCTTCTACTCTCTAAGCGAGAGGAAATCTCTTTACTCGACCTAGGGAAGGTATCAAGCGGACCTAACAAAGGCCAAACACCTCAAATCGTGATATTACCTGGAGCTCAGCAGAGCGGTGGCTTCAACAAACGACTCTCTTTAACAAGAGGAAACCAGGCCACTCAACCCAGGAGGATTATCAGGGCAGCCCCGGAGGGCCGAATGCCTGACATATATCAACTACCTGAAGCTCAAATGAGTGGCGGCCTAAAAAACCATATCTCAGATCTAAAGGAGGCCATGCCATTCACTACAGGTGATATTTCGTTCTTAAAGCTACCCGCTATTAAGGCCTCATAAAGAAAAAAGGGACATAGTAAGGGTGCCACGATAACCTTCCCTAATAATGGGAGCTCCAGGGCCCCAGTTTAAATGCCCCAATACATAAAACATAGAATAAACATCCCCTAATTCCTTTCTACAGGGAGCTGAGGTCACTAAATTTGTAATTGCTCTCACAGAGGGAGAGGTAACCTAAAGTTCATCCTGAGACTTCAAAGAGCAGAGGCCTAAATGTAAAAGTGGCCTGCCATACTCTGCAGTCTGAAAGGATGCGCTCACTAAACAAGCTCTGTGCCGGATCCACAGACGGGTTCAAAAAGATGGAACCAACACATCATTGGTCCAGCCTCAGGCCTGGTGTGAATCGTCTGGGATATAAAAGAATAAAAGCCCCCATATTATTCCTATAGGGAGCTGAGGTCACTGAATGTAAAATGGCTCTCATGCCAGAAAGGCAACCTGCAAAGCTCAACCTGTAACCACAGTAAATGGAGGCCTAAATGTAGATGAGGCCTGCCATACTGCTGTAGACTAAAAGGATACACTACCAAGCCCTTATTCCGGACCAACAGAAGGGTTAATAATAATGGAACAGAACCCAACATCGGTCCATTCTCAGGCCTGATAAAAAGGACCTAATGTGAATAAACACCCCCTTTATTCCTCTCCATAGGGAGCTGAGGTCACTGAAAATATAACAATTCTCACCAATGGTGAGGCAACCTACAAAGCTCAACCTGTGAAAACAGAAAGCGGAGGCCTTAACGTAAATGAGGCCTGCCATTCAGCTGTAGAAGGGAATAAACACCCCCTTTATTCCTCTCCATAGGCAGCTGAGGTCACTGAAAATATAACAATTCTCACCAACGACCTACGAAGCTCAACCTGTGAAAACAGAAAGTGGAGGACTTAACGTAAATGAGGCCTGCCATACTGCTGTAAACGGAAAGGAATAAACGCTTACTAACAAGCCCTGTGCTGGACCAACAGAAGGGCTCTAATAATGGAGCAAACACATCATCAACCCAGCCTCAAGCCTGATATTAACAGTGTTTTAGGGGGGGATTTTTGGAGCACAGCATAATCTGCCACTACGTATGTCCTGCCATATACAGACAGGACCGTTTTGTGCTTCATAACACATAAACGCGAGTGCAGAAAGGAAACACACAACTAGGGTTGCCAAGGGAAACACTCAAGTGCAAGAAAACAGCCTTATACAGGCGAACGCGTGTGCTCCTAATCCAAACGAACAATGCACAAGTAATGTGTGTGATAGATGTAAAGCTTGCACACAAACCTACATATCGCTTGTCCAAACGTAAATAGAGCATTACTTACTGATATAAAGGACGCATCCTAAATCAGCTAAACACTCTCATAACAAAAAAACTGTCCTGCTTCCCTCGAGAAAAAGACAGACAAACGAGAGTGGAGCTTTCCTTGGCGGGAAACGCTCACAACGTGTGACAGAACTCTCAAGCACTGGGCATGCATGCTCTAACAAAGATGCACGAGTCAAGTGTGTTACCAGGTAACCATACATGGATGTGCACACTAATTTGCACGGTTTGATGTGATATGAGCTAAGCGATCATCAGATTTAATCACCATTAGTAGTGTGATTGTAATGCTTTTTTTCCCCCTTGGTCAGAACAAAAGTGGCAGATTTGTTACTTGTTTAAATGTCATTTTCCGGTGAAAATTCTTATTCTGTATTTTGGTCATACTTCCAAGACTACAATCTGTGATTCCGAAGTACCTGTATAGTATCCACCATTGCGGTGACTGACAGCAACACATTCTCCTCAAAACATTTGATTCATCCGCGCTGAGGAGCTGTGCCGA
The DNA here is from genome assembly GCA_028476615.1 of Culter alburnus. Classification (NCBI taxonomy): domain Eukaryota; kingdom Metazoa; phylum Chordata; class Actinopteri; order Cypriniformes; family Xenocyprididae; genus Culter; species Culter alburnus. The sequence goes on from JAOTNS010000435.1 coordinate 39,934, forward strand.
TGCACAACCCACATAAAAATGATAATTGCGCAAATAATGGCAATTGCAGGTTGCAAACAGATGGCGTCAAAAAGGCAAAACTTACAGACTGCAGCTTTAAATAAATCTATTGTACCTGAAAAACTTAATTCATATTTTTGTTATTGTATTTGTCCTATTGTTTGTAATTTGCTTCTTTTTTCTTTTTAATAACAGAAATTAAATAAAATAACACAAAATAAAGATATTGTGATATACACTGCCTGGCCAAAAAAAAAAAAAAAAAAGTCTAAGAGTATTATTTTATTTATTTATTTTTTAAAGATTTATTTTTGGCGTTTTTGCCTTTATTATGATAGGACAGTGATTAGACAGGAAGCGAAGTGGGAGAGAGAGAGGGGGATGGGATCGGGAAAGGACCACGAGCCGGGACTCGAACTCTGGTCGCCCGAAGTGCATTGGCGCTTGATGCATCCAATGGTCAATATTAATATTCATGCCTTTTTATTAATATTTATGTTAATCGTTTATGGCTTATGATTTATCAGTTTCACTTTTGATTTCCTATATTTATGTACTCATACTTTATATATTAATTCTTATCATATTTTCAAGTATTTACTTGTTATTGTACCCTTATGGTTATTCTTATTTTATCTTTAAGAGTATATATGCTTATGTTCAATTGTTCTTCAAAGTGTTCCAGTGTGACAGGTCACGCTGACACGTTTGTGGTTAGGTATTGGACGCCTGCCAAGTACTGCAGAAGTGATGTTTTTCAGAATTAATGTTTGCTGACATTTAATAGTGCAAGATTTGCAAAATTCCCTAAGGGTTAAAACAACTATTTTTGACACTGGACCAGTGGACGCCGTAATGGGTGAAATTAACCTTTTTCATTTTAACAAAAACATCAGTTTGAGTGGGTTGGGAATCTCCCTGTATGCTTATGGTATAATATGGACTGAGTTGTTGATAAAAGAGCTTTTTCTCTCCTTTGCTCTCCTGGACTTCTGCTTCTTCTCTCTTATCTGCAAATGTCTTAATGTTATTGCTCTTTTTGATCTTCATCTATTAGATACAATACTCTGGATTTTATAATACTCTAAATTTATTATTAACTATTGACTACTCCTTTATGATGGTTATTTTACCTTTTGGTTTTATTGAATATTTTCATTATCGATTAAAGTTTGCGTGTGAGGCTAAATTTAATTGTAATGAATAAATAATTTTTCATCAACGTTATCACAGCCTGGATCTCATTTTCCTAAGTTTCTGCACTAGCGCTACATGTTGGCGCGCTGACGACTAGATCATTATTGCTGTTATTATGTTTCTAGCATGTTATATGTTTAGCAACAGTTCTTCTACCCCTAATTGATGGAGTGTAGCACTTTTCATTTCTTAAACAAATATGTAGGAACCATGATCATACTCCAGGATGAAAAAGTCAAGATTCATTAGGTTCAAATTGTGAAAGAATGTTTGTGAGGGAGCATGAAGTATCATTTTCACACGTGAACTGGCACCTCTGAGTCCAGACCTTAAATTCATTGAAAGTCTTAGGGATGTGCTGAAGTAGACTTTACAGAGTGCTCACTCACCTCTTGCATTGTCAATACAGGATCTTGACCAAAAACTGATACACCTCTTGATGGAAAAACATCACAACATTTATTTCCATCAAGAGGTGCATTGATTTTTGGTCAAGATCTTGTATTGACAAATCTAAGAGGTAAGCACTCTGTAAAGTCTCCTCCAGCACATCCCAAAGACTTTCAATGAATTTAATGAATTTTCATAATAATAAAAAAAAGGACTCAGAGGTTCCAATTCATGGGTGAAAATGATTCTTTATGCACCCTCCCAACCATTCTTTCACAATTTAAGCCTGATGAATCTTGGCTTTGTCACCTTGGAATAGGGCCATGATGTATCTTCTTACATAGTTGTTTAAGAAATGAAAAGCTACACACTCAGTCAGTTAGGGTTAAAAGAACTGTTGCCAAACATATAACATGCTAGAAACAAAATCACTGCAATAATGATCTAGTCAGACTCTTAAGCATATGCCTATTTAAATCCAAACAGCGTCCTTTTTTTTGGCCGGGCAGTGTATATCATTATCAGCCCACCCCTAACTGAGGCACTACAGAAATTCGTCACCACACATTAAAGAGCGCCAAAACGGTATTTATTGTTTGAATTTCATAATAAAAAAGGACAGAATTTGAAAGCTGAGACTTAATATCAAAAATAACAAAGCTTAAAGCTTACTGTGATTATTAGATGGGAGGTTTTGTTCATTCATCAACTGAAAACAACAGACTAAAAGATCCATTCTTGAGATTTAAGAATTGACATTGATTCATAAAAATGAGAACAGATTAACATTGATATTTCTAACTCAGCCTGTATGATACATTTATTTTTTAGAAATTCTTAATTTTATATTTTAGAAAAATGAACAGGGGCAATAGTCTGGAAACACAAATATTTTTCCATACTTTTCCAGACCTGGGAATTACTCAAATCAAATTCTTTACTTTCCTTACTTTTCCAAACTGTGTAGGAACCCTACAAGTGTATGTGTGTATTGCCATATGTGTGGATCTCTTGTATGCATTGGTGGATTACTGTGCACACACTTGAGTCCATTGCATTTGTGCATGGAGTGAAAATAGTATCAACACCTCCCACAAAGCCTTAACCATCAAATTTTTTTATCTCAAACAGCAAGACAACAGCACCTTATGTCCGTTAAGCTCCACTTTAGGGTTGTTTTCAATCTCCCACAAGCCTTCATTGAAACCCTTCCTTTTGTTTGGTTTGCCATATTTGTCTTTGTTAGTCAAATAGGGGAAGATGTCTTTGGGACCCAAGAATGCTCTGAAAGATTAAACAGAAAGAACATAATACATAACTATTACATCTAATTATCCATAACTTAACTGCAGGATCTGGGGCTCAATGTATAAAACTTAAAAAAAAAAAGATTTGTGTACACACAAATTTTTAAGATCTATAAAACCATGCGTACACCAGAACCAAAATTCCCTTTATAAAACCCAGTCAGTGGAAGATTGTGCATACATGCCCTTACACCCCATCTCCTCCCCAAAATAACCAAATATGGTTACACCTAGTTTTACTATGCATATCCTCCTCTGTACAAGACATTAGGAAATTGAGATACCTGAGATACCTACTATAAAAAAAATATCAAAATATCTGTAAAAGCAAAATTGTATAAAATACTTTTCAGGGAACGTTTTCAGAGAAAATAGTATTTTTAATTCTTCTAAACAAATCAAATTTATGCAATGCTGTCTATAAGGTAAACAAATGTTTTAGGATGTTTACACAGAATATTATTAATAGAAACAGATAGGCCTTATTTTTTGCAGTGTAAATACAATTGTCTGAATCAGTGTGTCACTGACAAAACATCTCAAACAAACAAACAAACAAACAAACAAACATGCAAATCATAGTTTCCATCAAATTCTATCCTTCAAATCCCTCAAATATATTTTTCATAATGTTGGGAAGATCACAGGAGTTATCACTAAGATACTGCCTGCCTGCACAAGACATCAACAGCACACCTGTGTGCAGCAGTCAAACCAGCCAATAGACCATTCTACCACTGAACAAACAAAAGTGCGCATCACTGATCATTGTTCTCGCAAGAAATATTTTCTCAGAACATAAGTTCTGCAATTTAGTTTAAAGAGGAATTATCATTGTCTACCACGCTTCGCTGTCATTAAAGCATTAAAATGTAGCATGCCACAGGAAAAGTATTCAAAAGCAGCACATCCACTACAATATTTAACAATACAATATCTAAATTCATAAAATTTGTGTTTAACTTCTGGATAATGACTTTATGTAATTTGAGTGCTTAACTCCATTAATGAGAGTGGAATATTGAATCTAAATGTGTATATAAAATGGAAAACGGATATTAAAATCATGTTTAATTCAGTTAAGTGTGCGGATGGTGCGCACATATTTACGCTGTTTATTATTTATAAACCCTGATATGCGTGTAGAAAATTGCATATGCACATTTTAATGCATTTTTTGTGTATACGCAATGTTTATACATCAGGCCCCAGGTCTTGAACTAACATGCCATTTCGATTTTGACCATTTGAAGCTCCACAACAATTCATCACTTAAAGTTTGACAAATTTCTACTTACGTTTCGTGAGTGCCAAAAAAGAAGATAGGAAACTTTATATTTGACGGTTTGACGGCTCCATCTGGAATCTCATCAATCTGAAATTGCACAGTGGCATATGTAAAACATGAAACAGCAGCATACGTAAACATTTAGAAGCAAAGTACTAAACATTAATCAGACAGTGACATTTGAGTAGCCTATAATAAACAAATTAATATAGGGGTGTAACGATACATCGTTATATCGAGATTTCGCAATATAAAATGCAAAGATATTGTTGATGTAAATGATACGACTCGCAATATAGAGTTAGTTTTCCAAGACTCAGTTTATAGTATTTATTAAGTATAATTCACCCAAAAATGTAAATTCTTTTATGTACTCACCCTCATGTCATTTTAAACCCAAGACCTCATTCATCTTCCAAACATAAATGAAGATTTTTTTTTTTTTTTTTATGAAATCTGAGAGATTTCTGTCCCTCCATTTAAAGTCAATTTCACTAAAACTAAAAAGATAAAAAAAAAAAAATAAAAAAAATAATAATAAGAGGTCATAAAGGCATCATAAAAAAATAAGTCGAGCTGGCTAATCCAAATCCAAATCCAAGTCTTCTGTGGAGACACGATGGCTTTATATGATGAACAGATTTACAATGCACATACTGTAGTAAATACGAAAGTTCAAATGTGCATGTGTGCATGACGCACGTAAACGACACGACGGTGAGTAAATGAAGAGAGAATTTAAATTTCTGGATGAACTAATAAAGTTTGGGAAGAGTCATTTTGACACACTTTGCAATTGGAAATGTCATTGATCATCTGAAGCACATACATGCTGGAGCAGCTCTCTTCAAAGTGAAAGTGCAAACATCATTTAAAGCGGCACTCCTTGAAGTGAAAGCATATTTTAACTTAGCATATTGTGTTTTTAGTTTTGGTAGTATGAGGATTCAAAACTTTTAGATAGTTTATTCTTATGTAAGTGCTGTGTAAGAGAATCAGTGAATGCCTGCGTTTAAGGCGCGAGTGTACTGCTTTAGAAAAAATGAATGTTTACAGAGTTTCAAGTAACAGTAGGCTACTACATTAAACTACTATATTAATGTTGAATATAATATATATAATGCAATGGGGCAATATATGTGGGTCCTGATAATGCCAAATGTCTGATTTTACCAGTAAAAAGGGGCTTACATTATTTATAAACTATGTATAGGCTAGCATAATTCTGTATTTTCAAGTTCAGAATAATGAATACTTTATTCTGGAGTCACCATTGTTTTACTGCTTTAAGAAGTTCTCTCTTAGGTTTCAGCTATCCTAATTCTAGTTTCATGTTAAAATTCAGTTTTATTGTTCAGTGATACCTATAGTCAATTGTTAATTTACATGCAAAGTTTCAATTAAATCTTGAAATATTGTAAATTCTTTATTAAAGGGGTCATGAACTGCATTGTTTTATTGTTTTATAATGTTTCCTGGGGTGCACTTATAATGTTAGTATGCTTTTTACATCAAAAATGGTCATAATTTACAAATAAAAGGCATTTTTCCTACCCTGATTTTAGCCGTCTTATTTGAATGCTCTGTTTGTTTTAAGAGGCATGTCTGCTGTGAGACTTCAGTGTTAATACCCACTGCTATGATTGGCTAAAATCTTTCCATTTGAAATAGCCAACTATTATTAGGCATGTGACGGTATCAAATTTTCATGTTGCGATTAATTGATGAAGCTTTTATCACGGTATACGGTATTATCACGATATTAAAATAAGTTGCAAAACCATTTTTGTCATAGTTTAACAGGTTTAAGAACTCTTTTTGTAATAAAACAAAAACTCTGACTGAAATTTTCAAACAGATTAAAATGCAAAAGAATTAGGCTATAAAGAACAACAGATAACACTCTATTTAATGCATTAACTAAGATTGAGCAATAGCTACATTTGTTATTTTGATTTTAGTAATGTTATTAAATAGTAACTAAGAAATTAACATTAATAAATAATAATTAATACTTTATAAGTATTTTTATTGTCAGTTTAGTGATAATGAATTAACATGTTAACTAATGAAGCTGTATGTTTTCAAAGTTTTACTGAACAATAACAAATAATCAGAACATTTCTAATCATTAGGGCATGTTGTAGTCCAGATTAAAATATAAAAATGTTTAGGTTTGAAAATAAATATCCTTTTAAGTCTTTTTTAAGTATTCAGTATTTGGTGCTGTGATGAACAACACTGAGATTACAAAAAAATGAATGGTTGTTTGAAGCATTTTAAAAACTTCACTAGCGCAGTTACTTTGTTTGCACGGTTTCCGTGGTAACCGCTGCACGCTGCTGTTCCATCAGCGCCCTCTGCTGTCAGAGAGTGAACGCGCACTTTCATTCAGCTCGTCTCCTTCACTGGTTCCGCCATGTGCTTCTCGTGCACGTTGAGATTGTTTACATATGAGCGCGTGTCCTTTTGACGCAGAATACAGCGGTGTTGTGCATTTTATACGATTGATGGGTAAAGTATTCTTAATTGCCTTATAAAAAATTAATAATTGGTAATAAATTATTATTTACGGTATTCTGAAGTGCCGACGATTACAATATCGTGCATATTCATTATCGCGATTTATCGCATTACCGAATATCGGCACAAGTCTAACTATTATGCTCTCTTTTAGCACGTTTTTACTATTACAGCTTTCAAGGTTAACTAATCATGAAAAGTGCTGCATTACATTTAGATCTATTATACACTGCTCAAAAAAAATTAAAAGAACACTTTTTAATCAGAGAATAGCATCAAGTTATTTAAACTCATGGGATATTGATCTGGTCAGTTAAGTAGCAGAGGGGGTTGTTAACCACTTTCAGCTGCTTTGGTGTTAATGAAATTAACACATGCACTAGATGGGCAACAATGAGACAACTCCCAAAACAGGAATGGTTTTACAGGTGGAGGCCACTGACATTTTTTCCCCTACTCATCTTTTTCACTACTTTTGCATTTGGCTAGGGTCAGTGTCACTACTGGTAGCATGAGGCGATACCTGGACCCTACAGAGGTTGCACAGGTAGTCCCACTTCTCCAGGATGGCACATCAATACGTGCTATTGCAAGAAGGTTTGCTGCATGGAGGAGATTCCAGGAGACAGGCAGTTACTCTATGAGAGCTGGACAGGGCCGTAGAAGGTCCTTAACCCATCAGCAGGACCGGTATCTCCTTTGTGCAAGGAGGAACAGGATGAACACTGCCAGAGCCCTACAAAATGACCTCCAGCAGGCCACTGGTGTGAATGTCTCTGACCAAACAATCAGAAACAGACTTGGCCTGAGGGCCCAACGTCCTCTAGTGGGCGAAACGTATCGAATCGTGAGCTGAGTGTATCATTACACCCCTAATTAATAATAATAATAATAATAATAATAATAATGACGACAGAAATTATGGTCATTTAGTTGTGTTTGCTCACCCTTGCAGGCCAGTGGGGATAACCCTTCATCTTTGCAAAAATCAAATCACCAGGCTTGAAATCCCGAGCCATGCCAAGACAGATGGATCACCTACTTTGGGACATATAAAAATATTTCCATTATTTGTACCTCAAGACACCACTCATCCATTTACATAGATAGTTATTACATAATGATAACTCAATGAATATTCTCTGTTAAGTCATTATCTGATGACGTGATCTCACTCTGTGAAACTGTGTATTGCACTAACCCAGTGGTTCCCAAACTGGGGTACACGTACCCCTGGGGGTACGTGAGGTGACAAAAGGGGGTACGTGAACAAAATGCTGAGTAGCTCATTTAATTCTAACTTGAAATAATATTAAAATCGAGCATGTATTTCTAACTGCCAAAATGTCGTAAATCCAGATAGATAGATTGCGTGCAGTCTGCTGCCTTAAATCGCGCTAAATTACTGTCGTTCTTGAAAATGCACCTTTGTAAAAGTCGGGATTTAGCACTTACTCGCATGAAGAACACATATAGACACAGATAGTAGATTCATTTCAATTTAAGTTTCTCCGATACACAAACATACCTTGTGTGAGTTCTTGTATTTAATGATGATAACGAGCAAAAATGCAATTGTTCCCAAATATCCACATGACTGCAAACGTGACATTATTATACAACAGGTCAAAAAACAAAACGTACATTTTAAACACAGTACTGTCAGTATTTAGTCTATTTTGCAATTAAATAATAGTTTTAACGAAAACCACAGCAGAACTATAAACCTATGGTATGTGTTATGAAAAATAGTAGCCCAAACATTCAAACATTTAGTATAAATATAAATGCAAAAAAAAAAAAAAAACCTGCCAATCGCTTCTAAAAAAAACTTACTGTAATTATATTCCATTACTCAAATACATTTAATACATTTATACATGATTAATATCGCAACATTTGATATGAATATATATTGCTATCACATTTTTGCTAAAACAGTTTGTTTTACTACAGTAAATCCATGAGTTGTGGAGTAAAATGTCTCTTAACTGGTTTAGTTTTAGTTGCACTGGCACGAAAAAAGTTCGCAAAATTATAACATTTAGTCAAAGTCTGGAGCTGTGATTTACAGGGGATCACTAATGGCAAGTTGGGGCTATTTTTAGAATGTGCTTAACGGGCAACTCACAGGCTCCACGCAGGCTACCAGGTGCCTGTGGGCACCATGTTGGAGATCACTGTCCTAGGGGATACATCTGATCACCTCCAGACTCGGTCAGCATGAAGGCAAAATATTAAGGATACTAAATTACAAGTGGATTTTTAATATTTCAAACTTTGGCGTTGAAACAAATTTAAGGCAAGAAATGGGTAACAGGTAGGGGTGTGACGAGACAGGTATCTCACGAGACGAGACGAGACTCGAGACTGAGTTCACGAGACGAGACGAGACAAGATTTTTACACACTATTTTTAAGAAATCCTCAATGGTGAAATCATGACTAGAAAAAATATTCTGCAGGTGTATTTGAAATGTTTTAACTAATCATCTTGTAATGAATGTCATTTCAGTTCTACATTCTGAGTGTGAATTATCATATGCAGTAAAAGACAACAATACTCAAATACTGTAAAAGGTTTTGCTACTAACTCAACTGACTGGCTTCTCTTCTGTATGATTTCAGTCTCTTCAGACCTTACTGTACATGATTTATGAGCTTCTACAACTTTAGACCTCCTAACTGAACTCCTTTCCACAAACTGATCATAGAAATAAAAACAGTATAAATAAAATGTTAACACTTTACAATAAGGTCTCATTTATTAACATTAATGTATTAACCAACATCAACTAACATGAGCAATATATTTGCTACAGTATTATTAATCTTTGTTTATGTTAGTTAATAAAAATAGTCATTCATTGTTAGTTCATAGTTTACAGTGCATTAACTAATGTTAACAAATGAAACCTTATTGTTTGTGCTTAATAAGATTAAGAGAAAACGGTTATTCGTTTTCATGGTAACACTTTACAAGTGCAACCATAATCACACTCTCTCAATATTCAAAGTGCAAATAAGACCAAAATTTTTCTTTGATACAGAGCTGATAGATGGTTATAACTACACTGCCCAGCCTAAAATAGCTTTCATATTGAGAGATATCTGTATTCATCAGGGAGCCGCTTTCAAAATGCGGGGTATTGAGATCGCGTTTGAATGCACGCTCCTGTTTACTTTCACTTTCAGCGATCGCGCGTAACTCTGTAAATGTGGAGCGGCGGCGTCCGTTATCCAACTGAATTAAATGTTTTTTTATTTAAATACAAAGCAAAACGACAGTGGAGGCGTAATGTAAACGTAGCGGTGGCATATTCTTCCCTAATCATCCTAACCACTCTGTCATGGCAACATCACGAGACTACTTTTCGCCTCGACAAGAAATCTCGTCACAGTTTAGTCTCGCGAGATCTCGTGACACGAGATCTCGTCACACCCCTAGTAACAGGTAATGTGTTATAACCTCTTCATACATTGACTGATTTGGATGAAACTTCAGCTGCATGTTCGTTGTAGGAGGCCGATCACATGTATGTGACTACTGTGAGTCAAAGTCATAGCACCACCTACTGGCAGCAGGAAGTGTGTCACTTTCAAACATGCTTTGAAATCACACTCTTATTTTTACTCGATTTGCTTCAAACTTCATCAGTGTAATGTCAAAACATGGCAGATGTAGACCTGTGAAAGGATTCTTGATATTAAATACTGTTGCCATGGCAACACATCAAACTAATAACAGGGATTCTGCAGGTTTCATCACATCTAATTTAATGTTGTTTAATTCCTATTTAATGCCAATTTTATACCATTTTTCGATAGATGACGACACATGGCAATTAGAATATTCATCATGTCATTGTTGCATTTGCATTCAGCCAAGTGTCAGCCCTTTACATTTGTTTCCTTCTCTGTTGCTACCCTTTTTGCTCACATAATATATTTAATACAGCCAAATTCCAAATAAAATTGTTATATCTATATATTTTTCTGGTTTTCTTGTCAGACAACATGAAATGATGACTGAAACGTGGCCCATTAAGACTACATGCAGGGCTCGACATTAAAGGGTTAGTTCACCCAAAAATGAAAATTATGTCATTAATGACTCACCCTCATGTCGTTCCAAACCCATAAGACCTCAGTTCATCTTCGGAACACAGTTTAAGATATTTTAGATTTAGTCCGAGAGCTTTCTGTCCCTCCATTGAAAATGTAGGTACGGTATACTGTCCATGTCCAGAAGGTAATAAAAACACCATCAAAGTGGTCCATGTGACATCAGTGGGTTAGTTAGAAGATTTTGAAGCATCCAAAATACATTTTGGTCCAAAAATAACAAAAACTACGACTTTATTCAGCATTGTCTTCTCTTCCGGGTCTGTTGTATATATCCGCTTTCACTCCACAGTGACGCTGCTTCTTCTTCTTCTTTCCTGTTTTACGGTGGTTGGCATCCAGCTTATTGGTGCATTACCGACATGGACAGTATACCGTACCTCCATTTTCAATGGAGGGACAGAAAGGTGTCGGACTAAATCTAAAATATCTAAACTGTGTTCCGAAGATGAATGGAGGGGGTTTGGAACGACATGAGGGTGAGTCATTAATGACATAATTTCATTTTTGGGTGAACTAACCCTTTAAGCCTTGTCATTCTCATGCGAGTAAAACAGTTGCTTGTCCGAAAAAAAAAAAAAAAAAAAAAAAGGATTTTTTTTTTTGGTGGTGTAAATGTAAATTTAAAATTTCTGAAGCAATATCCTTTCAGAATATTGCAGCTTTGACATATTTAAATCTGCATATTTGTGATAGATTTGTGCCCCTTCAAAAAAATCCACTTAACCCGGACTATTTGACAAGCATTACTTTCGAGCCCTGACATGTTAAACCAGCGCTAAAATCCTGATTTATAATCGAGACGTTGTCTGGCAAAATCACCATACATATAATATAAAAGACATTTGCTGTGATTTTGGCTATATATACACGTAAAATGATCACTCAGGTTTATTATATTGCTTCTAACCTGCTATTACCAAACTAGTTCCATGTGTGCATCACACCAATGTACATATTTTGTGACAGCAAATCAAAGTTATTAATTACGAAGTCTATATTCAATATAAACTGGTAGTATTATTTTTCTTCAAAACCATCTAAAAAATTTAATGCTTGTAGAAATAAAATATAATACTTTTTAATGCCATTTAAGGCCTTAATTTTCGCTGTATGTTAAAGCGATCTCTAGAAGCCTCTGTTAGTTCCTGGAATGTCACATGGCCTGGCTCGCTGCTCAGAGTAGTGTGCGTCTGTAACTCAGTATAGCTTTGTTTTAAATCTCTTACTTTTATTAAATTTTTGCTTATATTATTTTTACCTTATATATAATATTGCCTACCACATTAATCTGACATCCCTAGCTTGTAACCTTTGAATCTAAATTGCTGTTACAACGCGATTGCATCTCGCTAGCTTGTTAACTTGTTATCAGTCTCTCACGCTCTCCTTTTTCAACGCGTTCATCAAACAGCTGTGGTAACTCCGATCAGTCTACAAAACATGGTGAGTCATGTCATCCTCTCCTAGCATTGTTACCTGTTCCATTTGCCACATGTTCTGCATAGATCTCTCTGTCAGCAATGAGGGATTTACATGTCATAAATGTAGGGAAATAGTCAGGCTGACAGAGAGAATCTCAGAATTAGAGACACGCATCCAAACTTTAATTGAGGATAGTAAGAATGCAAGGGCTTCAGATACTGTTTTGGATGCGACTAGTGAACTCTGTACATTGTTCGGTTCCGGCTGTAGAGCCCGCGCAGCAGGGCACTTAGGTATTGGTGAGGCAGCCTATCCGCGGAAAACACCACTCTTCCGTTCCAATAAGAACATTGAGAATCCTGTTGAAAATGCCCTAGTTATTGGCGATTCTATTACACGGAATGTGAAAATAGAGACACCAGCCACCATAGTCACATGTTTGCCGGGAGCCAGAGCACCTGACATCAAAGCAAATTCAAAAGTGCTGGCTAATGCTAATCGTAAATACTTAATAATTCACGTCGGCACTAATGATGTTTGACTTCGCCAGTTGGAGATCACTAAAATTAACATTAAAGAGGTGTGTGAACTCGCAAGTACAATGTCAGGAGAAGTAATTTGCTCTGGTCCCCTTCCTGTTCGTCGGGGTGATGAGATAGTTAGCAGATTATCATCACTCAATGGCTGGCTGTCTAAGGGGTGTCCGCAGAGTAATATAGGTTTCATAGACAATTGGAAAAGTTTTGGGGCAGACCTGACCTGTTGAAAAGAGATGGTTTTCATCCCTCTCAGGATGGTGCTGCTCTTCTCTCTAGTAATATGGCACATAGTCTTAGAACTGAAACATGACAAACTGGGGCCCAAGTCAGGAAGCAGACAGACTGGCTAAACCGACCATCTGCTAGCTGCCTCACGTTACAGAAGTCAGATAATTCCCAACACATAGAAACTCTTACACCTAGATATCACATAGAGACTTGTGTCTGTACCACAAATTAGTAAAATCCAAAAATTTCCAAACCCATTTAATGGTAAAAATGTAATTGATGTTCAACAAATAAAACATAGAGATAATAATGATAAACAAATGATAAAACTTGGGTTGTTAAATATTAGATCCCTTTCTTCAAAATCACTTATTGTAAATGATATCACAGACAATAATCTAGATGTGCTGTGCTTGACAGAAACTTGGCTAAAACCAGACGATTACTTTACTTTAAATGAGTCTAGCCCTCAAGGTTATGATTATCGACACAATCTTCGTCAGAAAGGCAAAGGGGGAGGCGTTGCTGTAATTTATAGTAATATTTACAGTATTAGTCAAAAGTCTTTCAAATAGAATTCCTTCAAAGTGATGGTACTTTACGTAACATTATGTAAGTTGACATTTGTGCTGGCTACTGTATACAGGCCACCAGGACACCATACAGACTTTAGTCCTTGTTGTTGTTGTTGATTTTAATATCCATGTAGATAATAAAAAGACTCATTGGGATTGGCATTTACAGACATTCTAAACTCCATTGGTATTAGACAACACGTGTAAGGTCCCACTCATTGTCGTAATCATACTTTAGATCTAATATTGTCACATGGAATCGATATTGATGCTGTTGAAATTCTGCAGCAGAGTGACAACATCTCATATCATTATCTAGTCTCGTGTATACTACATTTAGTCAAGGCAGCTAAACTGCCTCCCTGCCATAAATATGGTAGAACCATCACTTCTACCACTAAAGATCACTTTATAAATAATCTTCCTGATCAGTTTCATCACCTTAGCCTACCAGACAGCTTAGAAGACCTCAATGTTGCAACAGAAACGACTGCCTCTGTCTTTTCCAGCACATTAGACTCAGTTGCTCCTTTGCGTTTAAAAAAGATTAAGGAAATTAATCCAACACCATGGTACAATGAGCACACTCGGGCCCTAAAGGTAGCAGCCAGAAAAATGGAGCGCAGCTGGAAGAAAACAAAACTAGAAGTATTTCGCATTTCGTGGAGAGAGAGAATGATTGAGTACAGAAAGGCCTTAAAATCTGCTAGATCTGCCTATTTTTCAAAACTTTTAGAAGAAAATAAGCACAACCTTAGGTATTTATTTGATACAGTGGCTAAATTAACAAGAAATAAAGATTCAACTTCTGATGTTTCCAAAGAGCACAGAAGTAATGACTTTATGAACTTCTTTACTTGCAAGATTGATAATATTAGAGAAAAAATTATAACCATGCAATTGCGTCAGACAGTGCATTGTAGTGTCCCTGAGGAAAAATTCAATTCATTTACTGCTTTAGGAGAGGAAGAGTTGTCTAAACTTGTTAAATCATAAAAATCAACAACATATATGTTAGACCCTATACCGACTAAACTATTGAAAGAGATGCTTCCAGAGGTCATAGATCCTCTTCTTAATATCGTCAATTCATCTTTATCACTAGGATACATACCAAAAACTTTTAAGCTGGCTATTATTAAACCTCTTATTAAAAAAAACACAACTTGATCCTAGAGAATTAGTCAATTACAAGCCGATCTCAAATCTCACTTTTCTGTCAAAAATACTTGAAAAGGCAGTATCATCACAACTATGTTCCTTTTTAGAAAGAAATAGTATCTGTGAGGATTTCCAGTCAGGATTTAGACCGTACCATAGTACTGAGGCTGCTCTCATTAGAGTTACTAATGATTTGCTCTCATCATCAGATCGTGGTTGTATCTCTCTATTATTGTTACTGGATCTTAGTGCTGCATTTGACACTAAATAAATTCTTTTAAATAGACTTAAAAATGATGTTGGCATTAGTGGAATTGCATTGTCATGGTTCAAATCATACTTATCTGACCGTTATCAGTTTGTAGTAGTAAACGAAGAAATGTCATATCGATCACAAGTTCAATATGGAGTACCGCAAGGCTCAATACTAGGACCGTTGCTTTTCACTCTGTACATGCTACCCTTGGGAGATATCATTAGGAATCATGGCGTTAGTTTTCACTGTTACGCTGATGATACTCAGCTCTATATTTCTTCGCGCCCTGACGAAACTTACCAATTCACAAAATTAACGGAAAGCATAGCTGATATAAAAAATTGGATGACCAGTAATTTCCTACAACTAAATTCAGAAAAAACAGAGATTCTAATTTTTGGACCAAAAACTTCTTCACTTAATAACCTAGAATACTGTCTAACACTTGATGGCTGCTCTGTTAAGTCTTTGTCGTCAGTTAGGAACCTGGGCGTGCTCTTTGATACCAATCTTTCATTGGAAGGCCATGTTTCTAGCATCTGTAAAACCACATTCTTCCATCTAAAAATATATCTAAACTACGACATATGCTCTCAATGAAAAATGCAGAACAGTTAGTTCATGCGTTCATGACCTCAAGGCTAGATTACTGTAATACTTTACTGGGTGGTTGTTCCGCTCGCCTGAAAAAAAAAAACTACAGCTCGTACAAAATGCAGCAGCTAGAGTTAAAACTAGGAAGTATGACCATATTAGCCCAGTTCTGTCATCACTGCATTGGCTTCCTGTTAAACTTTGTATAGATTTTAAAATCTTGCTAATTACTTACAAAGCACTAAATGGTTTAGCTCCCCAGTACCTGAGCGAGCTCTTACAGCATTATAGTCCTTCACGTCTATTGCGATCTCAGAATTCAGGCCAGCTGATAATACCTAGAATATCAAAATCAACCGCAGGCAGTAGATCCTTCTCCTATTTGGCACCTAAACTCTGGAACAATCTTCCTAGCATTGTTCAGGAAGCAGACACACTCTGTCAGTTTAAATCTAGACTAAAAACTCATCTCTTTAACCTGGCATACACAACACATTATCAATTTATATTTTCAAATCCGTTAAAGGATTTTAGGCTGCATAAATTAGGTCAGCCGGAACCGGGAACACTTCCTAAAACACCAGATGTACTCGTTACATCAGAAGAAGAATGGCATCTACGCTAGTATTAGTTTTTCTGTTTATCCCGAGGTTTACCGTAGTCAACCGGATCCGGGCTGTATCCAGGTGAGACCAAGGACCTGCGCCTTGACACGACCAGAACGCAGCCCTGAAGTATAAGCAGAGATTGAGTCAACTAGATCATCCACTGTGAAGGCCTCATCAACATGACAACCAGTGGCGCAGCTCCTCAACAACCGCCCATACCGGCGTGATGAATACGATCCTCAACTGGATGGAAATAAATACTTTGAATGTTGAGATCCTATCGGACTTATGATAGCAACCTGAGTCGTAACAAAGCAATGTTCACCAGAGGAGAACTGGCCCCCCGACTAAGCCTGGTTTCTCCCAAGGTTTTTTTTCTCCATTATAACACCTATTTGCCACTTGGTTTGCCACCTGTTTTCCACCTGATGTCACCTGTTGGAGTTTGGGTTCCTTGCCGCTGTCGCCTTTGGCTTGCTTAGTTGGGGACACTTGACATTTGATATTCAACAGTGCTTTGATCTGCCTGCATTGACACTATTCTTTAAGAGCTGCTGTGCAGCCAAAATAATGTACCAGTTATCAATGTAAAGCTGCTTTGACACAATCTACATTGTAAAAAGCGCTATATAAATAAAGGTGACTTGACCTTCTTAGGCATTTGTGCACAGAGCACCCTCCGGCTGCAAGTATGAATTGAAAACACAGTATCCAGCGCTCACAGTGATGACTAGAAATATTAAATAAATATTACTCCTCTGTATAGAAAATTGAAAAACATATGAGAATCCATCAATATTTCATCAAATGTGCATGCTTTTAAGCATATTAAGAAATTACGGTCAATATAAGATTTTAAGAGTCAAAATGTGAAGCTTGAGTCTTAGATCTTTTTAATGAAGTGTAGTTTGTCAACTGCACATTAACATTTAGGCTATATAATATAACAAATATATTAGCCTACATGAAATGCCATAGAGGTAGGAATGTTCAGACGCTTTGCATCACAGAAATACATTATATTTTAAAGTATATTAAAATAGAAAACCATTATTTGGTTAGAGACTTAAGACTTCTTTTCTTCTTTTAAAAAAATGTGTCCAATCTTTTGACTGGTACTGTAATTTAACATGGGCCTATACAAAATTTTCTTCACATGATGTTCAATAATAAGTGCATGCATGAGATCATTTTTTTTTTTTTTTTTTTGTCAAGAGTGGACATTAATCCTGTTATCAGCATGATCACAGAGGGTTTTTTCACAGCCTACCTTACTGAAAGGGCTCATTAATATGCAGGTCATTACAGCTCATTATGCAAACCTTTTGTCTTCTCAGGTGTGAATCACAGGATTATTCATTATGATTCATGCCTCCATGCATACTGTGTTTCTTGACCAAAAATGTCTCACAAAATTGAAATCTCTCTATTATTTTATATGAATGAGTAGGTAGGATAATTTTGGGCGTGGCCGAATTAGTGAATAATGAGCTGACTCACGGACGTCTGACATGTCTCTCTTTTCATACAGATTACATAAACAGAGAATTTTTGTTGTCTTACATGGTTTAAAACCTGATATTTCAATGTTTCTTTAGACATAAGTCTTATTTTTTTGTGATTAGTATTCACTAAGTTATCATCACGCATCATGTTAGTTTTCTTTATTTTGCAAAAAGCACAACATTTGGTTTTTACTCAGTGTACACAAATAAAAGAAGACATTCTATAGTTTCAATTGATATATTATTTCTGTCTCTGACAGAGTATTTTAAGTCTGTTTTGCTGCAATGTGAAAAAAAAAAATCCTGCAAAACAAAAACGGTGCGTTTCCCGACTCCAGAGGGTTAAACAAGGTTGAACAAACTTGTTGACAACACTGTTTGGTGAGAACACTGTTTTTAGGTAGGGATGTTGACGATTAATCAGAGATCGATTAATCGTCAGTAATACATTTCATCTATAAAACTTATCGATTGTCGATTGCGTGCGTGCGTGCTGCTCAACCGTGAACCATGTAAAGCAGACACGAGGAAAAATGAAGCAAGCGTGCTGGAGTCATGTTTGGGACCACTTTACAGCTAGAGTTACACCATCATGACTATAAGTTTGCGAGTGCATTCGCAGCCTTTTGTTTTGTGCAAATGTAAGTTGTAATATTGTGTAGGCCTATCTATATCTGATTTCTCTCATATAGGATGCATTTGGTTAAGAATTAACGCAGTAGTAAATAGGGTTGGGTATCGAGAACCGGTTCCATTTTAGAACCGGTTCCAAATTTCAAAGAACCAGGGATTCGATACGATGCACGCATTTTGATTCTGTTTATCAATTCCTGACTTTTTCCAGTCATTCTCGCACAGCGAACGGCAGTGAGCATTTTACAGTTGTATCTATCTGCTAGGACCTGTGACAAGGACCTTATCTCATCACGCAGTTCATTACAAATCGGCACTGACTTTTGCTTCAACATGGCATTAATCTGAAGGAATGCACTTGTTTAAGGGGCCGTTCACGTCGCATCAAAATGCTATGCAAAATTGCTATGCAATCATGAACTGCGCTCTGCACGATGACTAGAAAGTATCAGCAAAGGATTAATTGATTTCTAGCCCTTGCATTAGCTTTACTACTAGATATATTTATGGAAATGAGAAATAAAAACCCGCCCTGTACAGCTAAGATCAGCTGTTCGGTTGAGCTTTTGATGTTGTTACGGAAAGGCTGAAGCTGATTGGTTGGTTCTTGTCACATGACCTGCGGTGCACTTGAGGCATTCTGAAAAGTTAAGATGTTTTCATAGGGCTGAATATGACCTAAAATCAAAACCTTGATTAATTGAACGATAATGAATTTTTTTTTTTTTTTTTGCCCTCATAGTTCACTGACAAGGTTTGTACTGTAAATATGCTTGACTATTAAAGATGGGATATTTTTTCCTATTGAAAGAGTGATCTGACATCATAGCTCACTTTCACCAGTTATTTTATCTATAATTTGTAACATTTCTTACAGATTTCTGCTCGTAAATCAGATACAGATAAATTAGCACAGAACCAGTACATAATGAGAGCGATTGCATGTGTGAATTAGTCATACCGTCTCTCGATTAACTGTGAAGCTGTGGGTTGTAAATGGTTACTTCAAAAGTAGAAAAATATATGCTATAACAATTTTGAGTTTCTAAGCTACTTTAGTAATAAATCACAGGACAGCACTGACAACTAGTTTCTGCGTTCCTCTGTGCGTGATCTTCACAGCTACTGTTTGTATGTGTGTTCGTGCCACAATGCAGCTGCGTGAGCACGGTAGTTCGATATAATAATACACATCCGATCGTCTAATCGCTTGAATGTCCAAACTGGCAAACCGCAAAACACATAACGCTACAACTGACAAAGTTTAGGGAAGACGCAAAGCTCACCGCTCGCGCTCTGTCAGTGTTGACTCGGCGTTCATCTCTGTGTTGATTCCATGCTGCAGACTGGACGAGGCAGAGTCATGTGGCTACACACACTGTAGTGTGTTTTTAAGGGGGAAGTATTAACAGGATTAAAAAAACGAAATAAGCGACATGGGAAAATTATGTCGGTTAGAGGTTCAGAATTTCGGTTTTGATTACTTTGATTAATCGTCCAGCCCTATGTTTTAATCTCGCCGCGGCATAGGCATGCCTGGAAACATCTGAAATAACGAACATTTGAAATAACGAACATTTGAAATAACGTGCATACATTTTAAATAACGAACTTGCATGTGCAAAAGACACAATATGTGAACGACCCCCAACTCTCCCAGCCACGAGTCCTGCTACAAAGCACCAGATACAACTAATATTAGCAATAGCAGCGTCTCACACTCAGGTACAAAAACAGTTACAGCCTACTGGTTAACGATCATTTAAAGGCATCTTATATTTTGTGGATGGAAAAACAAATCACGATAGTCTCTAATGTGATTAACTTTAATTTCATTAAATAAATGTGAGCACAGCATGTTTTAAAGTCAAAAAATGGTGCTGTTACACGTTCTTCAGGCTCTCGCAACAGTGCTTCAGTGCAGCTCACAATCAATGACTAGCGCACATTTGTCAACCGATTGCTTATGAACTAATGCTGATCAATTATGACAAAGTTTACTTTATATTTATATTGTAATGTGTTGTAAATGGTTCTAACAATGTAATTTTTTTATCTTCCTCATCTGAACTTGAAATGATCAGCAAAAGTAAAGCACATACATTTCAAAATAAGAGTCCTGCTGTATTTCGGCCTGTTCATTTATCAAAAGTCAAAAAGTATGTATATCAATTCCCCCTGTTTGTTATTTGGTTAACCCTAAAACTGGCAACATATCCTGTGGGATACAAACATTTGAGAGGCTGTGGGGAGAGTCAGGGAAAGTTTAGGTCTCATTTCTTGGTTTCATGTAAACCCTCTGGGGTCTGAGGATTTTTGGGGCCCTGGAGAAGTTTTAACATGCCCTGACATTTGTGCTTTTTTCAGTTGTTCATAAACATATTAATGGAAAAAGTGTCATTACACTGTATTCAGCACAAACTAGGCTACAATAATATGTGAGAAACATGTATGTACTTGTTTGTATTTTTGAAGGAATAACATTTATGCATGGTTATTGAAAAAACAAAAAGCTTAAGTCACTGAAATAAGGACAAAAAAAAATAATATTATATACGTGTTCACAGATTTCTGGGTATTGGAGGTTGTAGACTAGAGTTTTTGCTTCAAAATTATGTAAAAATCATCATGCCTTCTCATTCATATAAAACAATTTATTGATTTAAATTTTGTAAGACACTTTTTGCAAGAAACACAGTATGCGAGGCGTGAATCATCATGAATAATGGGCCATTTACACCTGAGAAGACAAAAGAATTGCATAATGACCTGTAATGACATGCATAAATAATGAGCTCTTTCAGTCAGGTAGGCTGTGAAAAAACCCTCTGTGATCATGTCTCAAGCTCATCATGGTGTATATCAAACATACAGAAAAAACAGCAATACTGTGAAATATTATTACAATTTAAAATAATGGTATTCTATTTTATTCTTTAAAATATAATGTATTTCTGTGATGCAAAGTGTCTGAACAATTATGTTACCTCTATGGCATTTCATATAGCCTTTTAGCTTAAAAGCATGCACATTTGGAGAAATATTGATGGATTCTCATATGTTTGTCAATTTTCTATACAGAGGAGTAATATTTATTCAATATTTAGTGTCATCACTATGAGCGCTGGATACTGTGTTTTCAATTCATACTTGCAGCCGGAGGGCGCTCTGCCCCTTTAGTCCACAAATGCCTCCTAAAGAAGAATAGGCAATCCAGGAACTAACCGAACAGAGGCTTCCAGAGATCGCTAACTATGGCTATTCAAAACACTTTTGAAGACAAATGCACGATTGAGACGATGTATACATGTAGTGCCTGTATTTGCATCTGAATAGCGCTCCCTCCGTGGGCGTGGCCGCATTAGCGGATAATGAGCTGAATCACGGACTTCTGACATGGCTCTCTTTTCATACAATTACATAAACAGAATATTTGTTTTTGATTTGACTTACATGATTTAAAACCTGACATTTCAAAGTTTATTTAGACATAAGTGTAATTTTTTTGTCATTAGTATTCACTAAGTTACAGTTCATTTTCTGAGAACTATCAGATTGGACTTCGTTCAGAGGGAGACGAGAGATTACGCATCATGTTAGTTTTCTTTATTTTACAAAAAGCACAACATTTTGTTTTTACTCTGAGTGTACACAAATAAAAGAAGATATTCAACAGATTAAAATGGTGTATAACTCTTAATTGTATTTGCAACATTGACGGAGTATTTTGAGTCTCTTTCACACTGGTAAGAAAAAAACCTCAGACCTCAGAGTGTTAAATGATCTCATGGATGTGGCTGTTGTGGTTCAGTCATAGTGACACCAGGTGGTTTCAGTAAATGTGGCGTATTCAAACATTTAAATATGTGAAAGCTAATAGAACACTGATGAGAATATTGCTTCAGAATAAATTCTATTTAAACCACAAAAATAAATAAATAAAAAATAAAAATCTCCAGACAAGCACAAGACAAAGGGATAGTTCACCCAAAAATGTCATCATTTACTCACCCTCCAGTAGTTCCAAACCTGTATGAATTTCTTTATTCTGCTGTACACAAAGGAAGATATTTGGAAGAATGTCAGTAACCAAGCAGATCTTGCCTCCCATTGACTACCATAGTAGGAAAAAAAAAAACCTATGGTAGTCAATAGGTGGCGAGATTTGTTTGGTTACTGACATTCTTCCAAATATCTTCCTATATAAATGATGACATAATTTTCTTTTTTGGGTGAACTATCCCTTTAATGTGGAGCCCTATATTTTGTATTTAAATTCTCTCATATATTTATTTATTCATTTATTGAAAAAAAATATAGGAATTTGGTAGCTTTGCACACTGCCAGCATCTAGATGATTTTGTTCAGCATTTATATTGTGTTGCAATTTATTATTTGCAGTTTATCAATATTGAACAGTGCTAAATATAAAGTTAAAATGATCATCATTGCTTTAACGTTTATGATCGTTTTGTTGTTTACCTTCACAACGTTTTGTTCAAACTAACTACATTTCCCATGAGCAGCAGTGTGAGAGATGATCGAGAGGGAATGCTGGGAACGGTCTGCTGCGCGCCCTCTATGTTTTGCTTGCTAAGCATATACAGTTGTTTTGTTTCTCAAACTTTGTTCAGTAAAGTTTCCGCAAAGACGAGATACTGCCCATCTCATTATTGCAATCCAAACTAATTCATGGTGCCAAAACCCGGGAGTTTGGACTTTATTAACAGACTTTCACAAGAAGTTTGGAGTTAGCTCGCGGCTGCAAGTGAGTGAGTGGCATTGGCCGAGCGCTACGAGCGAATGAGACAGAAGCGCGGAACGGTTAGAGCTTCCACTACAAAGCTTTTGACTCATATAGAAGAGGAGATCAACAAGGATGACGCGGATTGTGAGAAATTGCGTGAACTGTTGTCATTGTTGAGTATGAGAAAGGAAAGCTTTTCAGAACTGGACAAGGGAATAGAGGAGGCAACGCCGACAGACGAACTCGAGGACGAGGTTGATAGCGCACAGGAATATCAAGACCGTATTGTGTTATGGAAAAGATGTGCCACCCGACTGATTCAGTGCAGCAGAGATTCAACTGTATCGCATAACTGGCAGTCAGTTAAATTGCCAAAGTTGATAACTGACAAATTTAAATGGAGAAATAAGTGCTTGGCAAGAATTTTGGAACCAATATGAGACTGCCATTAACTTAAATGATGCACTGTGCAAGAGAGAAAAGTTCACCTACTTGAAATCCTACTTAACTGGAGCTGCAGCTAAGGCGGTGGCAGGCCTTAAATTGAGTGATAGTAATTATGATGCTGCAATTATGTTGCTTAGTGACAGATTTAGAAGGAAGGACCTTGTAGTGAATGCACATATGTCCAAACTGCTAAATCTGACTCCCTTGAAGAAATCATATGACATCACAGCATTAAGACAGCTGTATGATGAATGCGAGATACAGATTCGCAGTTTGGAATCTGACGGTATTCACTGTGATACTTATGGCAGCCTTCTTTGCCCAATACTAATGCAGCTGATTCTAAATGACATTGCATTCAGTTATACACGAAAGGCTGGCACAAATGACGTATGGAGTGTACCTGAGTTCATGGCATTTGTGCAGCTTGAAGTTCAGAGCAGAGAAAGAGCACAGCAGCTCACAAGACCCAACTGCGTACAAAGGGAAGCTGTTCAGAAACCATTTAACAAAGCAGTGCCAAATCAGCTGCTGAAAAAATTGGGCAGATGTTTTGTGTGTCTTGGCACAAGACACATAGCAAAATACTGTAAAGCTAAGGGTGTTACATGTCCACTCTGCAGTCGTCGCCATCATCAGTCTGTGTGTGAACAAAGCGAAAAAAAGCCAGAAATTTCTAGCATGAAGACAGACACTGTGGTTTAATCTGTATCAAGTACAGAAAATATCAAATCAAAAGAACCTAATACAGTGTTTCTGCAGACAGTAAAGGCATGGACTGAGGGTCCAGGAGGGAGAAAGATCGTAAGGAGTTTGATAGATGGAGGTAGTCAATAAAGCTTCGTTCATGAAAGGCTGGTGAGTAGTTTGCAGCTACTAGTACTGAGACAAGAGACACTGAACCTCCACACCTTCGGTTCTCCAAATTCTGTCATGACCAAGCGTAACAATGATGTAAAAATTGTATTGGAAATGTGTGGAACACACAGCAGAAAATTGAGATTGATGCTATTGAGACCCCACAAGTGTCTTCAGCTGTCATGAAGGTACCTGATGATCAAATTCAAAGACTGATGAAGGAGAAGGGACTGCAGCTCGCAGATTTTCCACTTGAAGGTGCTGATCCAGAACTTCTAGTGCTCATTGGAGCAGATTTCTACTGGAAGGTTGTATCTGGGAAGATAGAGAGGTTAACTGATTCCCTTGGGGCTCTGGACAGCGCCTTTGGCTGGATCATTCAAGGTATTGTTTCAAACTCAAGTGAGATGGAAACCACATGTATGCACATTACCGTGGCAGAATACGATCAGATCTCAAGGCAGTTATACACGTTTTGGGAAATTTAATCTTTCGGCATCGTCTATGGCAAATCACCAAGTGTAGAAGAAGCTGAAGTGCTAGAGACATTTGAACAGATGGTATGCTTTAAAAACGTATGCTACCAAGTTGAGTTGCCATGGAAATGTGGCAGACACACATCAGAGCTTAAAGACAATGGCAAAGTTGCAATAGAGGTTTGAAGCTCTCAAGAAAAGATTTAGAACTGACAATGAGAGATAGTGATGTGATTCAAGAATATCTGCAGCAAGAGATATGTGAGGAAGTAGAGGACACACAAATAGCAGAGCAGACCAGCACAGTGAAGTGTTACACGCCACACCATCCAGTAATCCGAGACGATAAGGCAACAACCAAATTGAGAAAAGTGTTTGATGCGTCTTCACACAAAGAGGGTTCGCCCTCCCTCAATGACTGTTTGCTTATCGGGCCTAACTTAATCCCATACTTACTCCATGTGCTTAAGTTACGCCTTCACAAGGTTGCCTTCACAGCTGATATTGCAAAGGCTTTTCTGCAGATCGGACTGAAAGAGAGGGATAGAGATGTTGTGAGGTTCTTATGGACCTATGATCCTTCTTCACATAATTCTGAAAGGAAGCTTTGCATCATGAGAATGAACGTTGTAGAGAATGAGTTGTATTCGGAGTTGCGTCTAGCCCTTTTCTGTTGGCAGCGACAATTAGAACCCATCTCAAACAGTACGAGTCTGAACAGCCAGAAACTGTGGCAGTACTCCGAGAGTCACTTTATGTGGATGACCTCATTGCAAGCTCACCTGAGGTAAACAAAGCCTGTTCTATAACAGCACAAGCAAAGGCCATCTTGGCTGCTGCAGGAATGGAGCTGCAGAAATGGAAAACCAACTCCTCTGACCTGAGAGCGAGATGGATAAAAGACCATATTGAAAGCTCAACAGATTCAGAGACACACAATGGTGCATTGAAAGTGTTGGGATTAAGATGGAGGCAAGACCATGATGACTTTGTGTTCAACTTGCGGAAAGTGCTGGATGTTTTGAAAAGGAAAGAGGGTACTAAGTGGAGTGTCCTTCAAATATCATCCCGTATCTTTAATCCAATAGGTTTCCTAACACCCTATACCATCAGTGTAAAATGTCTCTTCCAGGAAATGTGGGAGCGTGGTCTCAAGTGGGATAAGGAATTACCCCCAGATTTAGCCCACAAATGGAAGCATTGGTGTGACGAGTTGCCACAGCTACACCTTGTGGCCATTCCTAGATGGCATCACATCTTGACAAATCAGCAAAGTGAGACAGGCAGGCTCCATGTCTTTTGCGATACAAGTGAAAAGGCTTACTGTGCAGTTGGATATCTGCAAGGCAACAATGAGACTGCAGAAATGATTTAGACTCTGGTAGCCTCAAAGTCCAGAATTGCACCTCTAAAGAAAATGATGCTTCCTCAACTGGAGCTAATGGGAGCCTTGATAGGTGCCAGGCTAGCCCATAACCTGTCAAAAGCTCTTAAAATCTGATAAAGCCAGCTCCATATGTGGACAGACTCAATGATGTGCTGGCTCTGAGCTGGATCTGCAGTTCAGCGCAAAAATGGAAGCCCTTTGTGGCAAATCGAGTGACTGAGATTCAGAGCCTCACTAAACCAGACATATGGTCACACTGCAATGGAAAACATAATCCAGCAGATCTGCCAACAAGAGGACAATCTGTTGACAATTTGATTGATAATCACTTGTGTGGTGGAATGGACCTGATTTTCTCCAGTCAGTGAATTCAGTAGTATCAGCAAACATAGAGCTTCCAGAAGAAGAGGTAGATGCAGAACTCAGATCTAAATTCCAAGTTGCCGTGCAGTTTAGCAGCACAAACAAAAGAGACGCTGCTCGACCTACGCAAATACAGCAAACTTAGTACTGTTCTCAGAATAACTGCTTGGGTAAAGAGATTCCTCACCAACACATGCTCAAGCGTAAAGAGCATGGAGAGCTTTCTGCTGAAGAGTTAATGACAGCTGAATTGAATTGGGTCAGAATGAAAGAGATTTGAAAGAGAGATGAATTTGCTCAGGGAAGGACAGAGTGTACATAAAGACTCAAAAATCAAAGAACTTAAACCATTCCTTGATGAGCAAAGCCTGATTAGGGTGGGAGGAAGGCTGCAACAATCTGATCTCACCTTTAGAGAGCAGCACCCATGGATACTACTTGCTAAACACAGGTATTGTGAACTGTTAATTCAAAACTGTCATGAGAAGGTTTTGCACTCAGGTACAAGAGATACACTCATGCAAGTCAGAGACAGATTTTGGATTCTGAAGGGGTTAAGCAGCTGGTTAAGCAGATAGTCGGAAGGTGTCCTGTCTGCAAGAGGTTTAAGGCTAAGCCAGCCCAGCAGGCCACCGCACCCTTACCGAGGGACAGAGTCATTGAATCTCCTCCATTTGAAACAGCTGGTGTGGATTTTGCTGGGCCACTCATGGTGAAGACCAGTAATGGAACGAGTAAGGCGTACATAGCACTTTTCACCTGTGCTGTCACTAGGGCCATACATTTGGAACTAGTTTCAAGTCAAAGTACGGAGAACTTCCTTTTGGCACTAAAGAGATTCATAGCAAGGAGGGGACTTTGCAAGGTCATATACTCAGATAATGCGAAGACCTTCAAACGAGCAGATCAGATCAGAGTGTGGCCACGGTGTGTCACTTGACAAGCATGACGCGTCATCATGGAAACAGAATGGTCAGCCAGAATGTTTTAAACTTATGTGTGAAAGGGTTATTTTAATTTTAATTAAACATTAAATTAAATCCATTTTCAAATAAAGTCTTTGGGTGACAGTTGTTGTCAGCTTGTGTAATGTGTAACCTCCTGTTGTGGATAGGGCTGTGACGGTAGGTATGACAACCGCACCACCACGGTGGTGAAGTTGCCACCGCGGTCGTGGAGTGTCACCGGCGGTAGTGTGACGTCATATATAATATATATTTATATATCTCAGAGATCACGTTAACTGAAAATTTTCCGTCTTTGATGGAATTTGTTTAGCAGTGACGGAAAAAATCTGCAGCCCGTCCGTCATTTTGACAGATTATGTAGTTTGTATGTAAGCTTTTTGTAATTCCCACCCCTGTCCAGTAGGTGGTGAGCACGCTCCAGTGTGGCAGCAGAGCGCGAGTTCAGTCTCCAGAATAAAATGAAAACGATGCGCTTGATTACACACAGACGAGCACCCAGTTTAAGTAAATTGTATAATGATAAAGTTACTTATGCATGCTTAAGTTTTTTTTAT
The DNA here is from genome assembly GCA_028476615.1 of Culter alburnus. Taxonomy (NCBI): domain Eukaryota; kingdom Metazoa; phylum Chordata; class Actinopteri; order Cypriniformes; family Xenocyprididae; genus Culter; species Culter alburnus. The sequence goes on from JAOTNS010000435.1 coordinate 68,087, forward strand.
TTTTCTTGCTGACTATAAGTTTATGGTCAACGAATGGCTTTTCTGATGTTACGTGAAATTGCAACACTGACTGAACTGACGTGATACACATTTCGGTAAGCTACTGTATCTTTCAACATATTTTTTTATTTTCATTCATGTTTATTTCGTTCTGTACAGTAGTAAAGAGGAAAGGATGATCGCATTCACTCACAATCCGTGAAAAGTGTTAAAGATGAAAACTGAAAGTGACGCAGCTAGTCTTTGATCAACTTTCTTTTCATAGTATAAATAAATGCAAGCCTATGCCTATTTGCTTATCCTGTAAGTTCGTGAATAAAATGTCTTTTTTAAAATATAAAACTTAAAATGACGGGTAATATTGATTATGATGGATTTTTTTACGATCCTGTCTATCAAAATGACGGCGAAACGCAAGTCTAACGCAACCTCTAAAATATATATATATATATATAAAACAAACCCCCCCCACACCCACCCACCCCCTCATACCCCACCACCACAACATCGGCGGTTGTTGGTGATTTACCACCGCAGTAGTAAAAATTTGCCACCGTCACAGACCTAGTTGTGGATCATTTACGTACACTGTAAAACTCTACTGTAAATTTACAGGTAATTTCTAACAGTATTATACTGTATTTTCATAAAACAGTAACATGCTGTATATTTTACAGAATGTCTGTGAATATACAATAGGGATACGTCACGATTTTCGAATATTCGATTAGTTGATTTAATTATGGAATATTGAATAGGTTGTGCGATTATCGTCATAAAAGAATTCCCCATTTGATGCGGTGGTGACTTGTAACCGGAGGGTGGCGCAACTGCCAATAACTCTGTAGCATATGCACACGTATCAGGATAATCAAACTTTGGAATGTTCAGAACGCTTTTAGCATGCTGGACTGTGTTGTAAAATCTCATCTCGGCCGACCGGTCTGCAAAAGACGAGCAGATTTGACAACTTTGTGGCCTGGCCGAAATTAAACAGAGATGCCCTCTCTCCAGCTCTGGAGACTTCAAAGGATCGACCCCCTGGTGTGAACCCAGAGACTGACCAGATCACATTCCAACACACACCACACACACACACACACACAAACATACATTATTGACTGTATATGTAAAATATAACTATGCCAAGTCACATCCATGTGTATGTACCCATCATGCATCTCAAGTGTATGCATGTTTCCTAATGTTTAGACTTAGTTTAAATAACTGTAGTTGAGTTAGTTTTAGTTGTGATGAGGGAATTTTGTCTGTAAACCATAACTTCTTTTATATGCCTTTCTGATCTATCGAGTTTGATCACGTTTTAAAGCTCTGGCTACTGCTCATTCACTGAGATATGTCACATAGCTGACAAATGCATTTTTCTATGTGTTTAATGATACTGTGAAGAAAGTTGGCCGTTACAATTCAGGGGGTGTGTTAGCTTGGTTTTCCATAAAAACAACCACACACAACTTTTCCGTTGTCTCCCGATTGTCTCTCGACTGCCCCTGAACTGCCTCAGGCGACAGTGCTGTCATCACGCGCTCTCCTTCCAGGACGACCATTTCCTTGGACTCTCTCTCTCTTCTTTCTTCTCTGTCATCTTACGTGTCAGTTAAACCTCGTTTGAAAACCCCGCCGGAGAAACCCTCTCGGAAAGGACCAACCAAGCCAAGCGCACTGAAACTCTGCTGCACACTGACTTGAACCATATGCAAGTATTAATCTCTCTGAAATTTGTTTAAACTGATTTCTGTGCTGGCTCTCAAAAAGGGTTAACTGTCGTAATTTGCCATTCTTTGACCATCCTTCCTTTCCTGTCTCTACGTTCCCTTTTGTATATATTTGTATATTCTGTATTTAGACGTATAACCTCTGTAGTCGTAGTTTGCATATATTAAACACATTATTCATGCTCGATTGTTCTTTTTGCTCATTTCAACAAAAACCCGGTCACTTTAACGTTTCGATCCTATATCCTTGCTTTATGTTTGGATGCTAGAATAGGAAGTCTTTCTCGTGGCCAGAGAAAAGACCTTCCTTTTAATAACATTCTGAGGAGCTGCAGTTTGCGGGACAAACGAACAGTTTCTCTAAATAATTATTAAACCAGAACTAAGTATATATGTAATTGATTATAATTCGTTGTAGTTAATTCACAATATATGTTTAATTCCCCCTTGGGTCGGTATATGCATAATAATTATTCATAAAGCTATATGAGTTATTATATTCATATTCCACCCATAAATTGATTAATAACTGTACGAATCGCTACAACTCACCTAAAAGCTGTCATTCAGCTCAGACATTGCCTCACACTATGCGTGGCATATAACAGACACATTAAAATTAATTTTAACATAAGTACCGTCATTCAGTCTGTTCACAATATGTTATAACGGCATTCAGGCAGCCTAAAATCATCATGGCTTGAGGTAGGCTTGCTGCGATAGGCGGTGTTCAGCCACAACACCGGTATCACTTGCCCACCGCGGCACCGCCACCCACCGTCGTTTTTATTATTTTATTTTTTTTATAGTAATGAAAATAATTTAGTTCAGTAAGAGAACAGACACTACAGTTAAAATTTAAATGTGTCTACTCAATTTAGCGCGAGCCGAACGAGAGTCGTGGCACAAATCAGCAACAGTTAGTCAGATTTCACCTCACTTCACCTCACTCTTGACTGACAAGACGACGGTGGAAGTTTTGGTTTCAAATCGAAATGTAAGTGTCAATTTAAGCGGGTTTGTCATTGTACTGCTTTGTTGTTGTGTTTTTCATTAAAAATAACAATGAACCCAGCATTCAAGCAATCACCGCTACCGAATTGGCGCTAAATTGAAAGTGAAAGTAAAAGGCTCACGGCCGCACGGGCGTCATAATGGTGCGGAGAGCGAGCGTTTTCAGTCTGCTCCGCACCGTCATGAATGACCGTGAAAAAAAGATTGAAAGCGTGAATGGTCTCTCTCCCTCTCTCTTTCCGTTTTATGTGTGTAGCCTATACATGCATGATGCGTGTATGCGGGGGAGGGGTGCGATTTTCGAATAATATTCGAATAATTTCCCGGCGATCTTCGAATATTATTTTTGCTTGAAATGCCCATCCCTAATATACAGTAGTTTTCTGTTTTCAGCCCGTTTCACTTGTAATACAGTATCAATACTGCAGAGGCATTGCATTATGGGATTTTTTTTTTTTTTTTTTCACGCTCATTTCAAATTTCTAGGTCAGGCATACATTTTAGCTTCTCTCCCAACGCTTTTGGTGTTTCACGTCGACTCTTCGGGGTTTAATGTTATCATTAAACTATATTTGAATGAATATAGTGTGCAGTTTTAAGCTTTTGAAGTGTCAGTTTGCCTGAGACGCGGGATGACTAGACGGCGCTGCTGAGAAGACGGAGATGTTATTTTCCGCCTGATTAATCAAAACGTTTGTGCCTGTGTCAAGAAGACAGATAAACGATTGTTCGGCTGAGAATATGGTAAGTCAGTCTTTTCTGGAGCTTTTCGTTCACATTTCTACTTTGTCATGAATGGTTTGATCTTGAAATGTTAAACTTTTGTTTCTCATTAGCAAACGGTTAACGTTAAGGCTGATTTATACTTCTGCGTCGAGTGTACGCTGTAGCTACGGCGTAGGCTGTGTGTAGCATGCATAGCCTACGACGTAGCCTGACGTGTACCTCTTCAAAAATGTAACAACAGGTCAATTCTACGCGGACCGCAAGCGCTGTGATTGGTCTGCTAGAACCCCTCCCTCAGGTCAAAAAACTGGCGCAGAGCAATCGGAGAAGAGCGAGCCTTTACAACTTCCATATGAATGAAAAAACACTCTGTTTCAGGGGACACATACAGTCAAACTGCAACAAAAGTCATTACCTTTTTGCCGCTTCTCTGCCACTTCTATTTGTAAGCGTCTCTGACAACGTACATGATGAGCTGCTTCTTCTTCGGCTTTTGTTTTGATACTCAACATGACCACGGACAATTCCTACTAGTGGTCTGCATGCAAGTCAACGCAGACGCAGAAGTATAAATGAAAACAGACGCATAGCTTACGGCGCAGAGTCTATGGCGTAGGTCCGACGAAGAAGTATAAATCAGCCTTTACTCTGTTCTGAGCGCTTCACGCAGTAACACTGATGTTTCATGTTATAGACAAACCTTAGCATGTTATTCTAACAACCTGATTTTTAAACTGTTTTGTTTTTTTGCTTTTTTTTTCTCGTTTCAGGCTGAATCATCTGATGTAGCTCCATTGTTTACATAAGTGTTATGCTTATTTTTACGTGTATCAGGTTTATGACAGAATTCAGTGAATAAGCGATTTTATTTTGTCAATTATTTTAAGCATTATTTTAAGATGCATCTTTTCTGAAGTGTAACAGGACACATTTCTGAGATCACATCCTTAGCTGTGAGTCCTTGTGTTTACAAAAATGCTATGGTGAATGAATGCACAATATTCACTTCTCTCTCTTTATCTCTTTCTATCTCTCTCTCTTTGCCTTTCTGCTTTTAGGCTCTTTGACATATACCCTAAACATGGCTCAAGAACCAGGAAGGGAGGAAAATGACCTTCTGTGAAATATGGTTTTGTTAACGTAAGTATTGCACATAATTTCACATGTGATGTAATCAGGTTTATGGCAAAGAATGCACTGAGGCTTGTAACACACTTACATTTTGAAATAATACTACTTGCCAATTTCCACTTAGTGATCGATGCTGCAGTGTGTGTGAGACCTGATAAGTAAGATCAGAACAAACCTTCATTTATTTTTATTAAATATTTTAATCACTATTTTTAAGTGACAATCATTTCACTGTATGTAATTCACACAATTCTTAGTATTCAAATTCTTAATATTCAAAGTATATTTGTCAGTCCGCTGTCAGTGTGTTACTGTTTAAAGGGTTAGTTCACCCAAAAATGAAATTTCTGTCATTAATTACTCACCCTCATGTCGTTCCACACCCGTAAGACCTTCGCTCATCTTCAGAACACAAATTAAAGATATTTTTGATGCGAGAGCTTTCTGTCACATGTCACAGAGACACATGGATTACTTTAACAGTGTGTTTCCTACCATTCTTGACCTTGAATGTGTAAGTTGTGCTGCTGCCTATGGAGGAACAGAAAGCTCTCAGATTTCATCAAAAATATCTCCATTTGTGTTCCAAAGATGAACAAAGGTCTTACGGGTGTGGAACGACACAAGGGCAAGTAATAAACAACAGAAATGTAATTTTTGGGTAAACTAACCCTTAAAGATTAATTTAAATATTTAACATTGCTAAATGTCTTGAGGCAGGTACCACTTATTTATTTAACTATTTTAAAAGACTGGGATAAGAGCACCAACACACACAAGCTTGTACTTATCCTTACTTTATCAAATTAATTTAAAATGTAAATTCAACAGGTATAAAATATGAGAAAAACAGTAAGAGAAAAACAGTTAATGAGAAGACGAGCACTGGACTGCAGCAGTTTAGTGGCGTATGTAGCTGAATGCTTTTACCAGAAACTCCCGAAATGTAGTACGACGTACAACGCGTAAGCAGTTGTGCATATAGTCTATTCAATGAATAAACAATTTCATTGAATACAATTATAAGCATTATTTTTTAGTTGCATCTTTTCTGAAGTGTTAAAGGGATAGTTCACCCAAAAATGAAAATTTGATGTTTATCTGCTTACCCCCAGGGCATCCAAGATGTAGGTGACTTTGTTTCTTCAGTAGAAAACAAATGATGATTTTTAACTCGAACCGTTGCCGTCTGTCAGTCTTATAACGCGCTCTGACAACGGAAGTAATGTCTAGCATTACTATTGAAGTATACACGCGAGACATCATTGAAGTATACACGCGAGACATCACTGCCGTTGTCAGAGCGCGATCAGACCTCACTAAGCAAATGCTGAACGCAGTTGGACATAGTGGTGTATTAGAGGTAAAAAATTATATAAATAATGTTTGGTTTCTTGCACAAACCGATCGTTTCGTGTCTTAGGACATCAATGTGCTGCCATGAGCCGCAGGGTTTAATTTGGATTTGTCTATTAATATTTTTTGACTCTTATAAATTGTGTTACCATTCACTCGCATTATAAGACTGACAGACGGCAACGGTTCGAGTTAAAAATCATCATTTGTGTTCTACTAAAGAAACAAAGTCACCTACATCTTGGATGCCCTGGGGGTAAGCAGATAAACATCAAATTTTCATTTTTGGGTGAACTATCCCTTTAAGTAGACATTTTAACTTACTGCAATCAAATGCTTAGGCTGTTAGTCCTTGTGTTCACAAAAATGCTATGGTGCATATATTCACAATATTCATTACTGTTTTCTCTCTCTCCTTTTTTTCCTCTTTCTTTTCTGCTTTTTTAGGCACTTTAACATCAACCATGAACACGGCTCAAGAAACAAGAAGGGAAAGTGACTTCCAAGACTGGCAACAAAAGAGGCAGTACTGAAAAACTTGTAGGCCTACAATTTGTTTTTACTCCACATTTGGAGAAATGTTAAAAGTAAATAAGATTGCTGTATTGTTGAGTGCATTTAAAATGTTGACCTTTCAACGTTGCAATTTTCTGCTTTTTTCCGTAAAAAAAAAAAAAAAAAAAAAGTTAATGTTTTTATGTTGCTTTCCATTTCCTTTGCCATAACATAACAAAAGTATATTTTTAATTATTTAATGACAAATATAAGTGCAGTATGAAAAGCTGTATAAACGCAGTTAATAGCTGTAGATAAACAGTATAATTGTCACAGTCACCAGCACTAGCACTCCATTTCCCAGCATCCCTCCTGTTCCTCACCTGCACACATTCATTTGTCACCATGGACACTAATCATCTTCATAGCTGCATGACATCAGTTAATTCCCCTTTGTGTATAATAGTTCCTGTTTCAGTTCTGTTCATTGTCCGTCCACCGTCATTATACGTTGTGTTGTATCTGCCCTTCTGCCTGTTTGGATTAAACTTGGATTTTTGTATTTGAACCTGTTCATCTTCCTTCAAGTACACAGCCTGACAATAATACTGTAAAAGTACATATTACAGCAGGATACTGTATTTGGTAATTACAGTACTATACTGTAAATGTTGTTTACAGAAGTAGTCCTGTAAAAATACAGTAAGTGGCTGGCAACCCAGCTGCCAGTATTTTATTGTAAATTTACAGTGAAAAGTTTTACAGTGAGTGTCAAGTAGTTTGACTTGACATTCGATATTCAACAGTGCTTTGGTCTGCCTGCATTGACACCATTGTTTAAGAGCTGTGTACAGCCACAATTATATACCAATTATCACTGGTTACGTTTACATGCACCCAAATAATCCATTTGTAATCGGATTGTCGTCTCAATCGGATTGAAAAACGTTCATGTAAACACCTTAATCGATCCAATTGAGCTTGATCCGAATGAAATTTCGATCGGATTGGAAGGGGTGGTTTATTCCTTTTCTAATCCGATCCAACAGCAAAAAGTTACCATGTAAATGCTTGAATCCGACTACTTTCTCAATCGTATTCAAAAGTAGGGCTGGGCGATAAAACGATAGCGATATGTATCGCGACAGACACGTGATCGATATCAATAAAAAATGTGTTCGATAAAACGTTTGATTTTTTTTTATTCTTCGTCGGAAGAAAACAGAGGTTGCGAAGCATGTTTGGTTGCATTAACAAAGGCACTCGCTCTCTGGTAACCTAGCAACGTAGAGAGTGACACGCTAGACAGATACATTTACAGCTATTACGCTATGTAAATATTGATTTACATTTGTTGGCAAACTTGGCATATGCGCCGATTAATGTTTCTGCCGGTGGGTGCCCACACTATAATGTTGCGCTTATGGCAACATTAAATCGTGGAGAGAAGACAGTTCTAGATTCACAGCTGCACATGCAGGAGGACAAAAGTTTGAGCGCGCAGATGTAATATCTGAGCGAGAGCGCGCGCGCATCCAGTTTTGTGCAAGGGAATCCGCCTGTGAGTGGAGAGATTGCTCGCGCATTTGATGCGCTCTCGACATTTTTCAATATAATAACGCCATAGAACCCACATTAAATGAAATATTAACGTGAGAAGAAAGTCGTGTCTGAATTTCGCAATTTTGTATTGGTTAAAACAAATGGAGAATATCTTGTTTTTCCGTAGGTGCTCGACCATTTCCGTGTGTGGCGCTTGATCGCCGCCGTTCGTTGGAAATATTTAGCATCAAGATGGATGATTACATGCTTTAAATCATCAATTTGGGCAGCTTTGAGCAGCACTTAAGGTTCTTATCCAGTATGGAAGATGAAATCCTTGCTGGTGTAGTTGTGTTTACCGACTTTGTTGAGGCCTGCTCTTTGCGCTGTCCACTCAGTTGTCATCAGCGGGAAAACCTCTCTCTATGATTGCGCTGGTTGGTTATTTTCACAGCTAGAATATGACGGCTGCACAAATAGATTTTTAAATGCTCACAGTTTTTATTATATTTCTTACTGTGGTATTGTAATTTCAGGGATGAAAAAAAATTACAGACATAAATGAAATGCGGGACACTACTTAAGTCTTGCGGGACAAAGCTCCTAATTTCAGGACTGTCCCGCAAAATGCGGGACGGGTGGTCACAGTACTTTATACTTATGTTTACATTTTAATTATTTGAGTTTTCCATGGTTGTTGACATTTCTGTTTTAATAACTGAGGGGATTACGATCAGAGGAAGGTTAAGTTTAAAATAAAAATGTTTAAATGTAATATATTTTTCTCCTGGTCCTTATTTTAAATGGGTCATAAAAAATATCAATAATTATCGATATCGACCGATATGAAACACTAATATCGTGATACAGTTTTCAGCCATATCGCCCAGCCCTATTCAAAAGTCTCTGGAGCACATGCGCAGTGCAATGTTGACATGCATTATGCACTGTGCAAGTTCATGTTCACGTTTTTAGTTGTAAAGATGTATGCCAACAGGCATACATCTTTATTATTAATATTATATATAATATTTTTTTCCATTTTAAAACAAGAAGGGGAGCCTTCGTGCAAACTTTGCTCAAGAGTTATGTCGGTGAAGAAGTCTCAACCTCGGTCAGTATTCACTACAAAAAGTGAAAGTAAAAAGTGACTGAGCTGTCTGATGCTGCATTAACGGAGCATATTCTCTCAGAGACGAATTTCAACATAAAATGCTGATAACGGTATATAACTGTCTAAATTTATTCCATTATTTCTCTTGTGGCCGTACATGGCTAGTGAAACAAATGAGAATAATAGTATTTCGTGTAAACAGGTTGTTTGAGTGTTTGCTTGAAGTAAAAGCTGCGCTTAATTTTCATTGATGACAATAGCCTACACTCTTAATAATTTTATAGGCCTATAATTCATTGTATAAGACCTAAAAACTTTTTAAATCATTTTCAAAGATAGCAAATAGCCTAATCTTATATTATCCTCAGGGCACGCCAGTTATGCAGTGATGTGCTATGAAATTATTGCGGGGCAAATTTATTATAATATTAATTTAATAATGAAAGAAAGAAGCCTAACAATAGTAATGTAACATGTCTACATTAATTGGAAATGCCAAATCTTCTTAATATTGCCTAGATTTGATGCTTTTGACAATACCTCGTCGATACATGATCGTCTGTTGACGTAACCCGGGTTACCGAACGTGTGATTGATATGACGTCACACGCAGAGCGCGTGCTCAAAAGTTTTAATCGGAATGTATATAAAACACATATAAACGGATATTTAAATCAGATTACAATGTTTAGAGAACATGTAAACAGATCTGCAGTCGGATTCAATTAATTCGGATTGATGAAAATTGGTGCATGTAAACGTAGCCACTGTAAAGCTGCTTTAACACAATCTGCATTGTAAAAAGCGCTATATAAATAAAGGTGATTCTTCAGTTTGAACACCACAACGACTTCAAGACTCCACAGCAAGTCATGTAGTCTGAACAGCACAGCGATCTGACGACGTTTTGGCTTTACTTGTTGAGAGATTTATTCGTGAGGGAATAATTACCTAATAATTTTACTGGGAGTCTTGCACACATACTGTAGACTACAGTTAGTCTATGCCATGCCTGCATTAATTTGAACCACGACAGCTATTATGGGAGTGTCTTGATGCAGCGCACGATAGGGGTTCGCGATATCGCGTTCATTATCGAAGGCGATTCATCTGCGATAATGAACGTGATATTGCGTGGCTTGTCAGTGATCTACGGCTCTGTCTATTAAATGCCGCTCCATTTGAAAGCAGGTGATGGTGATTTAGCGGTAATCAGGGAACCGGCTTTACTGACGAAATGCGCGTGAGAATCGCATGCGATATATCGCCCAGCCCTAGCGCACAAGATGCAGATAACTTGATCTTGACCCTTAAACTTTAATTGATGCTGTCACATAGCAAATCTGCTTCAAAGTTAAAATGAAAAGAATCGCTATAACATTGAAAGAACAAATACTAGAAATCATGAATAGGCTATAGCCTAAATAATTGGGAATCATGTTATAAAAAAGCGCACATTTCATTTATCTATTATAACTTTTATGTCATTTTTGTTGCTTGGCTGTTTTCTTATAAAGGAAATTTATAGAGTTTTCTCAAGTTTTTCATCAGGTGTCTTTTTTAATTATATGATGTCACTATGTTGCTGTCTTGACGCCAGCAAATAACTGCATTGCTGTTTGTGGTTTCGAGTATTGATACATCTGCCCTTTTCGAGGAACACAAGAACTCAAGTACAGCTCTCTCTGCAGGACAGTAATAGAGTGCCCCAGGGATGACGCGTTTATGTAGGCCAACCCGGAAGTTAGTGGCGCACGGGTTCCCTCGGTTGAAAGGCTATGCATTTTTCCCATAGAATTTTGGAAAATCGCACAAAATAAGCTCTGTGTTTAACAAAGGGTTGTGACACTTACACGTTTTGTCTATCAAGATAATCTTTACGAGTTCACACAACAATTATAGATTTTGAAGCCTAAATAAAGTCGTCAGATATAAAAGGCTAACAGTAGGCTATAAACGGACTACAGCACACCATGGTCGCGGATCAACGTCGTCACCACCAAGCTTCCTCAAACTGTATTTAAAAAACAACTTTATTTAAAAACATGCTCGCTGATTATGATCTGTGCTGTTATGAATATTTTTCCACTTTTTCATGAGAAATGCTGTCAAAATGTCCCATTTTTAATGATGACGTCTAAAGTCCCCACCAAAGGAAGTAGTCCCTTTTAGCAACTTGTTAGCAACCGCTGATTTTAAGACACAGTAAAAGTTTAAAAAAAAAATCACAAATGGGTTATAACTAGTGTGTTTTATGTCATAGATCAAAACGTGAAAGCATTTAGAGGCTTTGTTAACCACAGACCTTATTTCAGGTGATTTAGCAAAAACCCATTCAAAAAACCCATAGACTTTACGGCGTTGGAACCGGAAGTCCTAAAATGCTAACTCGTTTCCGGGTTTTGCCTACAAAAATGCGTCATCCCTGGGGCACTCTATAGGAGTTACCAGGGGCACGTTCAAGCTCAAACCGGTGCGCAACGTTTTGCTACGTTTTCCGGGTTGAACGACATGTTTCCTGGAAACGGTGTGCAACGGGTTTGAGATACGTTTTCTCTTGTTTGGTGGGTGTGTCAGAAATGTCAGCCCAATCAGTGGCAATATGTATATAAACCGCGCGGAATTAAAGAGACAGCTCGCACAATGGGTATTAATGTAACATAAAAATACTATACTTATATATTTTGCTATTTTATTGTGATGTGGCACTTTAATAAACTTTCCTATAATCAGAGGAGAATAGTTGGTAAATATTACAATATCATATATATAGCACAACAACAGTGAGCAGCTATTGATAAGCCTAATACAAACAATAAAAAATATAGATCAACACAGTCACGGAGGTAAGAAGTGGATTATCCTTCACCTGAAATGTTTGTCTTTTCATCATGAAGTGCAAGTCAAATGTTGTATGACAATAATAGAAGTTTCCACAAATCCCTTCACTCCATTGGGATGTTCTCTTTTATTCTGGACGGCAAGGGCAGTGACTGTAACATCGAGCGTATTTTGTAGTATTAAACACGTATTTTATACCGACTTCATTAGGCTCCGAAAATTATTCAAAAAGAACACAAAGAATGGCCTTCTCAGCTGCCATAGTTGCAACTCTTGCGTCATCAGAACAGGGTGTTCAACGCGCCACCGTTTCCGTTTAAAAAACGTTTTGCAACGTTTTGTCGGGGCTGAACGCAGCCCAGATCAGTGGGTGAGGCCATAAACAGGGGCGTTTTTGGGAGCGTTACCTGATTTGTCCACGTCAGAGTGTGGGTAGGGTTTAAGGATGGGGTCGGGTGAAGGGGATCATTTTCATTGCATTATTTATAACACCCACCAGTTTGAAAACACCCACAAATACAGAAACAGCCACTTTTGTTCCACAGAGACATCATACTCCAAAAACTTGCAGAAATCGCAGACAATTTAATCCTGATATGTTTTTATCCAATCCGCAAATTAGTTTTGAAGAACCAAATTAGCCAGCGTTCAGTTATCAAGATTAGAAGATCTGACATCTGTCAAATTATCTCAGATGATTATGTATTTTATATATATTTATTGATACTGCTTTTCTGCACAACTGTTTGTTTTTTAGGATGACAAAAAGTTTTCAAAAGTTACATTTTAAGGCTGGTCTTGCCTCAACGATCTAACAGCGCTTGTCGATGTCAAAATGATTGAAACGGCCAATCAAATCAAAGAAAGAGGACCTTACTATTCACAGAAGACGAGTGCGAATTCCAACACGAACTTTTGTTTTAAAAGGATGTAAGAGGGAGTTGTAAAATGTGTGGTTGCAAAAAATTCCTAACACATGCCACTCTGCCTAACATTTAACGTCGCATAGCACTTGAACTGCTCGTAAAATAAGGCCCCGACACCGATTAAACTCATTTTACACTAATATGACAGTTGCCATGCATGCATAATTACTGAAAAATCACCTCACTGAATACAATGATACACTGAGTTTAGAAAGAATTGCCAATACACAATGACTACCACATTTGAGTGACTCGTGACTTCATAATGCATGAACATGTGCTGGAAATCCCGAAATACCTCTTTATATACCTCATGAAATGTATGTCTTTCTTCTTCTTCTGTGGATTTATTGGCGGATTGCAAACAAAATGTATTTCTTAACTTGTAAATACCGTGTTTATTTAAATAAGCTTCCCCCACCGGCGCAGCTTCTGCTTCTGCTTCTGCTGCTGCTGCTGCTTCTCTTCTTCTTCTTCTTCTTCTTCTTCGTGTTTAATGGCAGTTGGCAAACCAGCTTAAGGTGCATTTCCGCCACCTACTGAGATGGAGTGTGAGGCCTCGATGAACCAAAGGATTATATTAAAACAAACAAACAAACAAACAAACAAAAATAAATAAATAAAAAAATTAAATAAAAAAACGAAATCCTTCTAATCAAATCTGTATCGGTACCCTGTGCATTTTGAAATATATTCTTAACTGTAATTGATTTCCATATCTCTTAGTTTTTCAACAAGCTGATTTCTTTGTATATTATATGCCTCACAAGTGTAATAGCACATGTTCAACTGTCTGACTCACTTTTTCCTTTTATGTGCTATGAATAATTAAGGTTAGAGTTTCCTATTCGGAGCCTGGTTATAACGGTATCTTTTCTTCTGTTTCCATATTTCAATCCTCTGTGTTGAATGCTGAATAGGTGTCTTCCTTTTGACTCTTTATTCCATACTTCTTGCCACATACTCCCAACTGCTGTCTGACTCTAGGTAGGTTGCAGTTCTGGAAAATGGTGGTTGCAGGGGATTAAAGGGTTCTTGATGGGTTCACACTTAAAGGTGCTATAGAGGATGTTTTCGATGACTGAGAAACCAAAGACTGTTAGTGAGTTTTTGAAATGAGTGCATGCATAAGAACAACCCCCCTCCTTCACAGCTCATTTCGAGGGAACGCCTCCCAAATCTCGTGCACGAGTATTGGAACACGAGTGTTTGTTTACCATCGGCATTCGCTGTGTCGTGTTAGTGGATTCATTATGTCGGATTCACCGCAGGTAACTTATAATCTGCAGTTGTTACTCCTGAAATTATGTCATTAATGACTCACCCTCATGACGTTTCAAACACAGTTTAAGATATTTTAGATTTAGTCCGAGAGCTTTCTGTCCCTCCATTGAAAATGTATGTACGGTATACTGTCCATGTCCAGAAAGGTAATAAAAACATCATCCAAGTAGTCCATGTGATATCAGTGGGAATTTTTTGAAGCATCGAAAATACATTTTGGTCCAAAAATAACAAAAACTACAACTTTATTCAGCATTGTATTCTCTTCCGGAATCCTTTCCATTGAATTGATTCCATTGAATTGATTGCATTGAATTGATTCCATTGAATCCTTTCATCTGTCGGCGTTGGTAATGCACTTTTACGTCACCGTGGTTGTTTTTGCCGATTAGGACATCCGTGACATGCACACTAACGCACCATTTTAAAAAATATAGCAATACCAAAATACAAACAATGTAGAATAGCTTGAATACAGCGTGCGTCTCCCTCAGACTGTAAACGAAGCTCTGGCGCACCAGATAACATGTCAGCAGCGTCTTACATCAGCAGCGTCACTGCGGAGTCGTGAACCACACTCTGGAGCAGAAGGGGGCGTTAATGCACCAATAAGCTGGATGCCAACCGCCATAAAACAGGAAAGAAGAAGAAGAAGAAGCGGAGTCGTGAACATGAATTGACAACAGACCCGGAAGAGAATACAATGCTGAATAAAGTCGTAGTTTTTGTTATTTTTGGACCAAAATGTATTTTCGATGCTTCAAAATGTTGCGGATGTCCTAATCGCCAAAAACAACCACGGCGACGTAAAAGTGCATTAGCAACGCAGACAGATGAAAGGATTCAATGGAATCAATTCAATGGAATCTATTCAATGGAATCAATTCAATGGAAAGGATTCCAGAAGAGAAGACAATGCTGAATAAAGTCGTAGTTTTTGTTATTTTTGGACCAAAATGTATTTTCGATGCTTCAACAAATTCTAACTGACCCTCTGATGTCACATGGACTACTTTGATGATGTTTTTATTACCTTTCTGGACATGGACAGTATACCGTACATACATTTTCAATGGAGGGATAGAAAGCTCTCGGACTAAATCTAAAATATCTTAAACTGTGTTCCGAAGATGAACGGAGGTCTTACAGGTTTGGAACGACATGAGGGTGAGTCATTAATGACATAATTTTTGGGTGAACTAACCCTTTAACATGTCTTTTCTTCTCCACCTGTTTTTGTCTGACCCTGCTGACCGAATGAGCATTTTGCTGTCCAACCGTCATGTTTTAACTTTGCAAATTCTAGTATTGCATTAGTATTGCATCCTTCTCATGAGCATTTAATAATTTTTGACTTTTCAGTCTGAGTTACATTTCTTTTTTTTCTCATTTTGCCTGTTAAAGGAAACCTGCCTAATAATTATGCACACCTGAATATAAGGCGTTTTTCATTTCCAGCCTTCATGAACAATTATATATCAATTATAAATTATTAAATACAAAACTAGTTGTAGTTATTAAGATTGACGTGATTTGGAATTGGTAAAATGGGCCTGGAAAAAAAAATATGATCAGAAAATCAGCTTGCCTAATAATTATGCACAAGGTGTATTACATTTCTTCCCCTTTTCCACAAGGCACCATCATTCGCATATAAAGATTAACCAAATCCTTGTCCAATCATTGAAAATATGTCATTTATCATTATAATAAATAAAACTGGGCTACACACACCTCCTTGTCAGGTCCCATTATCTGTTGAGTAAGTCCTCGAATAACTTGTTCCGACCCTTACTTGTATGGTCCTATTAAGCAAAAAGTCCATAATCCAATTGTACATTTTTCTTTTTATTCCCATCTTGTTTAATTCAGTTAAAAGTCCCTCTTTCCAAAGCATATTGTAAGCCTTTTCCACATCAAAGAACACACATACTAACACCTCCTTATTTACTATTACCTTTCTAATTTCAGATTCTAGACATATTATTGAATCTAAAGCCACTCTGATATGAGCATGTTAGATTTTTCCTTTCTATTACATAATTTAATCGGGTAATTATCATTCTCCTCATCACCTTACATAAATTAGATGTTAAAGAAATTGGTCTATAATTTGAGTGATCCTTTCTGGGCTTTGCAATTGGAATTATTACTCCATGTTTCCAAGAGGTAGGGAGTTTTCCCAACTCCCATATCTTATTAAAAAAACTCTAAAATAATGTTCAGAGATACATCTGAAAGATTTTTTATAATTTCTGTCAGATCTGGCTCTGTGTTTTGTGCTCTGTGGGATTTTTTTTTGTTGAAGTTCCTCTGTTCTTTCCTGTGTTCTGTTTCCTGTGGCCAGGCTGTAGTTTTGTAGTTTTTTACGTTTTCATTAGTCTGCTCCAGCTGTGTCAGTTTTCCTTGTTTAGCTTGTTAACCCCTCTGTATAAAAGCCCTTGTATTTATTCTCTGGTTCTCTGTCAGTTGTTTAATGTCATGCAGGTGTCCGCTGTTCCCTGTGGTTTCTTTGTTTTTCTCAGTTTTTCCTCAGTGTTATTTTGTTCTTGATTCATGTTATGTTTATTTTCATTAAAATCTTCCTGCATTTGGATCTTCACCTCTGCCTGCCATCTTTGATTCCCCCGTTCCGTGACAATTTCATAACATATTTCGTCTTTTCACCCCTTGTAACACCTGCTTCAGTTCATACATTGTAAAATCTGTATCCAATGTGCATCCAGATGGCACTTTTCAAACCAATACATTAGGGTTCTCTTTCAAAATTTGTTCCCTTTGTACTCTCATACTTTCCGATATGTTATTACTACTATGAACCTTCATGAAAGCTTCTACTAATTCCTCTGCGTTTTCTACATTAGTCATTATATACAGTTGCAAGAAAAAGTGTGTAAACCACTTGCAGAATCTGTGAAATAATTTTAACAAAATAAGGGAGATAATACAAAATGCATGTTATTTTTTATTTAGTACTGTCCTGAGTAAGATATTTTACATAAAAGATGTTTACATATAATCCACAAGACAAAAAAATAGCTGAATTTATTAAAATAACCCCATTCATAAGTATGTGAACCATTGATTCTTAATACTGTGTGTGGTTACCTGGATGATCTATGACTGTTTTTTTGTTTTGTGATGGTTGCTCATGAGTCCCTTGTTTGTCCTGAGCAGTTAAACTGAGCTCTGTTCTTCAGAAAAAATCTCAGGTCCTGCAGATTCTTCAGTTTTCCAGCATTTTTTACATATTTGAACCCTTTACAGCAGTGACAGAATGAATTTGATCCGTCTTTTCACACTGAGGACAACTGAGGGACTCAGACACAACTATTAAAAAAGGTTCAAACATTCCCTGATGCTCCAGAAAAAAACATGATGCATTAATAGATGGGGGGTGAAAACATTTGGAATTTGAAGATCAAGGTAAATTGTATTTAATTTGTCTTCTGGGAAACATGCAAATATTTGAAAAATGAATGAATGAAAAAAAAATATATATATATATTCAAGTGAAATAAGAAAAATTTGGACCTCTTCATCCTGTTCAAAAGTTTTCAGTCACTGTTGTAAATGGTTCAAATATGCAAAAAATGGTGGAAAGAATTTTTGGGACCTGGAGATTTTTTCTGAAGAACAGAGCTCAGTTTAACTGCTCTGAATAAACAAGAGACTCATGAACAACCATCACACAAACAAAAAAAAACTGTCGTAGATCATCCAGGTAACCACACACAGTATTAAGAATCAATGGTTCACAAACTTTTGAACTGGGTCATTTTAATAAATTCAGCTATTTTTTCTTATGGATTATATGTAAACATTTTTTATGTAAAATATCTTACTCAGGACAGTACTAAATAAAAAACAACATGCATTTTGTATTATCTCCCTTATTTTGTTAAAATGATTAACATTTTCACAGATTCTGCATGTGGTTCACATACTTTTTCTTGCAACTGTATCTACCCTCTTTTATTAAAACTGGAATACTTTTATACATGTGTATCCCACCCAACTTCCTAATCATATTCCACATATCACTTTTATCTATATTTACACCAATTTCATCACAAAATTGTCTCCAATCATTTCTTTTAGTTATCCTTATTACTTTTCTTACCTCTGTCTGAGTTCTCTTATAATTTATAAAATCATCAAAAGAATGTGATTTTGTAACTTTTCTTAAAGCTCTGTTTCTGGTTTTAATTACTTCACTACATTTTTCTGTCCACCATGGTACAGGCTTTTTCATTCTTGGCCCATTACTTTTCCCTTTTATCTCTAACTACAAAGAATCATATTTATTTTATTATTCACATCCTCTACATCTTCAAAGATAAATTTCGTACTTGTCATTTTACTTTCAAATACATCTTTGAACTTATCCCAATCTGCAGCTTTAAACCTCCATCTAGAAATTTTCTCCTCGTGCCATACTTCAACTTCTATTCCTATTTCTACATTTTATAAGATAATGATCACTTCCCATAGTACTATGATCTAAATCTTCCCATTCACATTGCCTGGCTAAATTATTAGATACAATTGTTAATTCTAAACTGAATTACTTCCTCTAACTACATCTAATCTTGTTATACTCCCATCATTTAGGCACACAAGATCACATTCCCATTTTGGTCATTATTTGCAATTCCCCACAAAGTAGCTACTATTAGCATTTAATTTTTAATCACCACACCGCACTATGTTAAAATTACCCTCTCCTCCAATATTTTTCATCAAATCTTTATTTAAAGGTGGGGTAAGTTGTTTTTTAAAAAAAAAAAACAAAAAAAAAACACTATTTGGAAGTTAATCGGGCCGACACCAACAACAAACGTGTAACCAATCAGCATTAGGGGGCGTATGATGGTCGAGGAGAAAGAACGAGCAAGAGAGAGATTTAAAAAAAAATACAGCAGAAAGAGAGATGAGACACAATACAAAAGAGCTCAAAAGAATATCACTGGAATAAAGGTTTATGATTGGGTAAGTGCTTTAGGACCCGCGTTTATATTAGAAAAGCTTTTCAGCACTGGAGAGAGCTAAATGGGAAGGCCTGAACAGACGCAGAGGCTGCTTTGATCCCACTACTCATGTGAGTAACACTGGGTTTGAGTTTCTTGATTGTCTGGAGCTGCTGTGCTGTTGGCGACTAACAACGAACTCTTGTGTACTGTACATTCATTTTTTGTGCTTCCTTGTCATTCGTTCATCATCTGCGCTTTATTTTTCATGTCATTGTCAGTGCACTCAACTCAACTCACCTGCCAGCAGTGATCGGGCCGGAGTTCGAGACCGACTCGGAGCAGGGTGGTTAGGATTGGAGGGTGAGTTTTGGAAGCGGAGCAGTGAAGAGAGGGGTGGGTTTGTTTGAGTTGATTTTAAATATCAACAATGTCTAACAGCGTTTTTGAAAAACTACTTACCTCACCTTTAATCTTTTACACGGATTATAAAAATTAATAACTCTTATATTCTGATTACCAGTTTTTACGTCAGTCACTAATGATTCGTATTCCTCATTCATTTTAACCTCCCTATATGCTACTCCTAGTTTAATGAATGTTATTACTCCCCCTCCATTTCCTTCGATCCTATCTTTGCATACTGCTTCATATCCTTGAACCACAAAGGTTAAATTAGGCTTTAACCATGATTTTTGTACACATATTATTTGAGGTTTAACCTTAAAATTGTCTATTCATTTTGTGAATTCTTGTCCATTTGATATTAAACTTCTTGCATTCCACTGCAAGTTTAAAAATACCATTATGAACCTGGGGGTTAGTAGCATGCATTTTCAGTTTCTCATTTATCTGTAATATTGTTATTCCTTCTACATTTAGATACTTTTCTGCCACTCTTAAGATTATTCTTGTTTTTTCAGTTCTACTCTCAGTCTGGGCCAAACAGATTACTTCTACAATTAACGTAACAAATGCCAACTTATCTGTCATTAACTTATTGTCATTTTCTTTTTCCTGATTCGGATGCTCATTTCTCCTTCTTGAGTCTGCAACTGTTTCTTCTGCTTCCTTTTTTTCTCTGAACTTCATCTGAACTTTCTTGATTGCCTCCGCATATGTTAATCCTTCTATTATCTTAACATTTTGAACCTTGACAGCATTTTTTCTGATCTGACAACCTCCATACCCCGCACTGTGTTCTCCCCCGCAATTGCATCATTTAGGTTTCACACCTTCCTCACACTTTCCGTATTCATGATCCCCTCCACATTTAGCACAGCGTTGCTTCCCCCTGCATACTGTAGCCACATGTCCATATTTTTGACACTTAAAACACCTTAGCAGGGGTGGAATGTAAGGTCAAACTACATAGCTCATAAGTCCTAAAAACACTCTTTCCGGCAATTTTTCTTCATCAAAATGTACCATTACTGAAAGACTGTCCATCCTCTCCTTGTCTCGGGTATATTTCAGCCTCCTCGCATTTATCACTTTTGCTCCTGAAATGCTTTTCTTAATCATATCTATTGATACATTCATTGGCATTCCAGTGATAACTCCTCTCATCCATTTCTTTTCTCCCATAACTTGACTTGTAACCTTTTGCTCTAATACAGTTTTAATTCTTAGAGCAGCCTTTTGTTGTTTACTGTCTTTGCAGAAAAGGATCATTCCCTTTCAAAAGGGAACTTGCACTGTGTCAAAACGCTATGGGGAACGCCTCCACGTGAACCGGTGTCTGAAACGCTTATCAAATCCCGGTGATCGTATAGGCCATTGACAGCCTGTGACGTCACTACTAGAGCGACCCGAACACACATAAGGGGCACCTAGAGAACGTGCCATCCTCTTTTCATCTTCAGGGACTGTTTTGTTTGAAGCGCTATTCAAGGTAAGAATGGCTTGTGTGCATATCTGTGTCATAGATATTTGATACTTGATTACACACGTCTTGTGCGTCCTTTGTTAGAGCATGCATGCTCAGTGCTTGAGAGCTCTGTGGCATGCGCAGTGAGCGTTTTCCACTGAGAAAGCGCCACTCTCGAT
Organism: Culter alburnus; assembly: GCA_028476615.1. Classification (NCBI taxonomy): domain Eukaryota; kingdom Metazoa; phylum Chordata; class Actinopteri; order Cypriniformes; family Xenocyprididae; genus Culter; species Culter alburnus. The sequence goes on from JAOTNS010000435.1 coordinate 89,271, forward strand.
TGTCTCTCTTCTCGAGGGAAGAGGGACAGTCTTATGTGCAGGTCGAGCGTATCGAGTACTCCCTCCTTTCATTGCAGGTTGAGCATGCTCCCTTAGAGCTCAAGCATTAGCCCCGGGCCCGTGGCCGTGTTATAGAGTAGAAGGCCCTAATTGAGGCCTCCTTGCCAGCCCAGTCACATAGATTTGTACTCCCCTTGTTTTAAGAGTAGAAAGCCATATGCTGAGTACACTGCTCGTGATGGCAATGCGAATGAGTATTTCGGGTTGAGCTAGGTTCCTGTGACCTAGCTCCCTAGAGTTGAGTAGACGGTTATCAGGTAGCTCAGGTTCCAGTGGAGCCTCCCTGATACTAGCCTTAGAGTTCTAGATCTGCTACCAAGTATTTGGCCCTCGAGTGTGCCACCTTGAAGGCGATCCTCTGGGGTCGAGTAGGCCCTTAGCACTTCCAGCTTAGAGAGTATCCTTACTCCCTAGAGTTATATCAGGGTGTAGACTCTTCCGGAGCCTTGCTGGTTCTTGCGTCTAGGTTGTCCTCCCCTCGCATTGAGGGTCGTTCTTAGAGTCCTGCGCTCCCGAGGTCTGGTCGGAAGGTCGAAGGTCTCTTGGGAGACCTCCCTGGTAGATCAGTATTTTAGGCTGTAGGTTCTCCCCTCTCTTGAGTGTATTGTCATATAGAGGACCTCGCCCCTGAATTGGTCTGAATGGTTTAAGAAATTGTTTTATTAAGAACTCCCTTGCTAGTTTGGCTCCTGTTGGAGCTGGAGGTTCGCCTCTCATTAGGGACCCTATGTAGAGTACTCAGCCTCCAGAGTGCTTCGATTAATAAGCGCTCTGTAGATCCTAGGTTGAGCAGAGTAACTCCCCTCGAAGTGTTCAAAAGGGCTATGCTGAGTCCTGCTCCCCAGGATGCCCCTCTCTATGATTCAGTTGGTTACTGCCAGTTTGCAGTCCCTCTTTCTGGACGCCTCCTCTGGAGGCAGGTGTTTCAGAGACTCTGTCTAGTTAACAGACAGGTTGCTGGCCAGACTAGGTTACTACTAAAGTAGGACCAGGTCCACCCTGAGAAGTGACTGGCCGGGGCTCATTTTTGGCTCCCTGGCCACATTCCCTTAAAGGGACCCCTTCTGTTTGAAGTTGGTTCCAAGCCTTAGAGTGGCCTTGGTAGGCCTCTAGATATTTCTGGAGGCATTTTTGAGGCTTATAGCTTGGGTGTGGCCGTAGGAAATGCTGTCACTGACAGCACTTTCAATATTTCCTACAATTACAATTTCAAAGGATTCAAATTACTTGCTTCTTCTTACATAAACTTCACCAATACCTTACCCAACTCCTCCTTTCTTGCTCTCAGCTGATGACATTCTCTGTCACTTTCTGTTCCTGATGTTTGGCTTCAACCATTTTTTTTCCCGCTTTTGTACTAAAGTCCACTTACTACTTTTGTTTCTTTCATTTCCCCTGCCATCTACGTCCTCCAAATCCAGATCACTTCCGGACTCTACTCCACTTCCATTCATCTTGGCCTCAGTCACAACCCAGTAGGGATGGGAATCTTTAGTCACCTCAAGATCCGATCTGATTCTGATTCTGGGAGTCATGATCCGATTCCAAAACGATTCTTGAACTACTTTTTTTAAATTTATTATTAATTAACTAGTTTACCAACTTAAAAACCTTAAAATCCTTAATTTACATAAGTAATTAATAAGTAGGCCTACTTTTTAAAATAAATACAAATTTAATTTTAATTAAAACAACTGTATGTTAAGAATTTTAAACTAATATAACTTCAAAACATACAAGCATGTAGCAAAATAATAAAGAGGGGCAACGAAACATATTACAAGCAATAAACAAAGAGTGCTTTCAGGATTTAAGATTATCTGAATGTTTTCTTTCTCATGTGTACTGTCATTTGATTCGGTTCAACGCTGCTCAACGCTGCTGCCTGCTGTCTGACCTACGCTCGGAGCTTCGTGGAGTTTATCCTAAATCCTTCTCTTTATTCCTATTCACATAATATAACTTTCTTGTTTTTCACTAGATTACTTAACCTATTGCATAGTATTACTGAACGGAACGATTTATTACTAGTAATCTACCAGCGTAATCACCTAGTGTCAGCCATAGCCTGCTAGCCTGCTAGCTACCGTCTATTTTTTCCTCTAAACCAACCTTCCTTGTCGATCTAATGGCGGATTTATCCGATGTATGTTATTCTGATCTGTCCTCGCCAGATCGGGAAGCTGTGGAGACTTTGCTGCCCGGCATTCATAGATCCACCGTGAGGTACAGCGTCCCGCACATCACCCTTGCCCCAGGCACCGGCAAGCGACCGAGACATCCAGCTAGCGAGTCCCGTGTGCAATGCAGTTTTTCGGACGGCGTTAGCGATTAAGTTCATCAAACAACTGTGGGGAGTCAGACTACTCTACAAAAACACGGTCAGTCATGTCCGACGATTATCATGTGTATTAAATGCAACAATGTACAGCTTAGCTCTTTCTGTCAGCAGTGAGACTTACACATGTGATAAATGCAGGGATATTGTCAGTCTGACAGAGAGAATCTCAGAATTAGAGACACGCATCCAAACTTTAATTGAGGATAGTGAGAATGAAAGGGCCTTAGATACTGCTTTGGATGCGACTAGCCTAGTAAACACTGCACATTCGGTTCCGGTTGTAGAAGCCACGCAGCAGGCTAACTGGGTGACTGTGAGGCGGCATAGTGGCAAGAACAAACACCACTCTTCCGTTCCGATTAGAACATCAAACAGGTTCTCCCCACTCAGTGACGCACCCACTGAGAATCCTGTTGAAAGTGCCCTAGTTATTGGCGATTCTATTACACGGAACGTGAAAATAGAGACACCAGCCACCATAGTCACATGTTTGCCGGGGGCCAGAGCACCTGACATCAAAGCAAATTTAAAAGTGCTGGCTAATGCTAAACGTAAATATTCTAAAATCATTATCCACGTCGGCACAAATGATGTTCGACTTCGCCAGTCGAGATCACTAAAATTAACATTAAAGAGGTGTGTGAACTCGCAAATTCAATGTCAGCAGAAGTAATTTGTTCTGGCCCTCTTCCTGTTCGTCGGAGTGATGAGATAGTTAGCAGTTATCATCACTCAATGCTGGCTGTCTAAGTGGTGTCCGCAGAATAATATAGGTTTCATAGACAATTGGAAAAGCTTTTGGGGCAGACCTGATCTGTTGAAAAGAGATGGTATTCATCCCTCCCGGATGGTGCTGCTCTTCTATCTAGAAATTTGGGCAAATAGTCTTAGAGCTGAAACATGACAAACCAGGGCCCAGATCAGGACGCAGACAAACTGGCTAAACCGACCGTCTGCTAGCCGCCTCACGTCACAGAACTCAGATAATTCACAGCACATAGAAACTCTTTCACCTAGATATTATCACATAGAGACTGTGCCTGTACCTCGAACTAGTAAATAAAAAACTTCCGAAACCTTTTAAGGGTAAAAATTTAATTGATGTTCAAAAAATGAAAATCACAGATAAATCAGATAAACAAATGATAAAGCTTGGGTTACTGAATATTAGATCTATTTCTTCAAAAGCACTTATTGTAAATGAAATTATCACGACAAATTATCTAGACAATAACTAGACTTGCTGTGTTTGACAGAAACCTGGCTAAAACCAGACGATTACATTATTTTAAATGAGTCTAGTCCTCAAGGTTATGACTATCGACACAATCCTCGACAGAAAGGCAAAGGGGGAGGTGTTGCTGTAATTTATAGTAATATATTCAGAATCATTCAAAAGAATTTCAAATATAATTCCTTTGAAGTGATGCTGTGAAGTGGTGCTTTATGTAACATTATGTAAGTTGACATTTGTGCTGGCTACTGTATACAGGCCACCAGGGCACCATACTGACTTTATCAAAGAATTTGCTGATTTTCTATCAGAGTTAGTACTGGCTGCGGATAAAGTCCTTGTTGTCGGTGATTTTAATATCCATGTAGATAATAATAAGACGCATTTGGATTGGCATTTGCAGACATTTTAAACTCTATTGGAGTTAGACAACACGTGTCAGGACCCACTCATTGTCGTAATCATACCTTAGATCTAATACTGTCGCATGGAATTGATATTGATGCTGTTGAAATTCTACAGCAGAGCGATGATATATCAGATCATTATTTAGTCTCGTGTATAATACAGTTAGCCAAGGCTACAAAACCACCACCCAGCCATAAATATGGTAGAACCATCACTTCTACCACTAAAGATTGCTTTATAAATAATCTCCCCCGAGCAGTTTCATCGCCTTAGTATACCTGACAACTTAGAAGAACTCGATGCTGCAACAGAAACTATTGGCTCTCTCTTTTCCAGCACATTAGATGCAGTCGCTCCTTTACGTCTAAAGAAGATTAAGGAAACTAATCCAACGCCGTGGTATGATGAGCACACTCAGGCTCTAAAACGAGCTGTGAGAAAAGCTGAACGTAGTTGGAAGAAAACAAAACTAGAAGTTTGCGCCTTTCGTGGAAAGAAAAAATGATTGAGTACAGAACGGCTATAAGAAATGCTAGATCTACTTATTTTTCAAATCTCTTAATAGAAAACAAACATAATCCTAGGTATTTATTTGACACAGTGGCTAAATTAACTAGAAACAGAGATTCAACTGCTGACGTTTCCAAAGAGCACAGCAGTAATGACTTTATGAACTTCTTTACTTGCAAGATTGACATATTAGATTGAAAATTATAAACATGCAACCGTCTACAGTTTCGCTTCAGACAGTGCACTGTAGTGTCCCTGAGGTAAACTAGAATCATTCGCCGCTATAGGAGAGGAAGAATTCTAAACTTATCAAATCATCAAAATCAACAACATGTATGTTAGACCCAATGCCGACTAAACTACTGAAAGAAATGCTTCCAGAGGTCGTAGGTCCACTTCTTGATATAATTAATTCATCTTTAACACTAGGATACGTGCCAAAAACTTTTAAGCAGGCTATTATTAAACCTCTTATTAAAAAACCTCAACTAGATCCGAGAGATTTAGTAAATTACAGGCCAATCTCGAATCTACCTTTTCTGTCAAAGATACTAGAAAAGGCAGTTTCAACACAACTGTGCTCCTTTTTTAGAAAGAAATGGAATCTGTGAGGATTTCCAGTCAGGATTTAGACCATACCATAGTACTGAGACTGCTCTCGTTAGAGTTACAAACGACTCTTATCATCCGATCGTGGCTGTATTTCTCTATTAGTGTTATTAGATCTCAGTGCTGCTTTTGACACTATCGATCACAACATTCTTTTAAAAAGACTTGAAAACTATATTGGCATTAGTGGAATTGCTTTGGCATGGTTCAAATCTTACTTATCTGACCGTTATCAGTCTGTAGTAGTTAATGAAGAGATGTCGTATCGATCACAGGTTCAATATGGAGTACCACAAGGCTCAGTACTAGGACCGTTGCTTTTCACTCTGTACATGCTGCCCTTAGGAGAGATAATTAGGAAGCATGGTGTTAGTTTCACTGCTACGCTGACGATACTCAGCTCTATATTTCCTCGCGCCCTGACGAAACCTACAAATTCACAAAACTAACAGAATGCATAGCTGACATTAAAAACTGGATGACAAGAAATTTCTTATTATTAAATTCAGAAAAAACTGATATCCTAATCTTTGGACCAAAAACTTCCTCACGAAAAAACCTTGAATACTCTCTAACATTTGACGGGTGCTCCATTAAATCTTCGTCCTCAGTTAGGAACAGGGGGTGCTCTTTGATACCAATCTTTCATTTGAAAGTCATGTTTCTAGTATCTGTAAAACCGCCTTCTTCCATCTAAAAAATATATCTAAATTACGACATATGCTCTCAATGACAAATGCGGAACAGTTGGTTCATGCATTCATGACCTCAAGACTAGATTACTGTAACGCTCTACTGGGTGGTTGTTCTGCTCGGCTTTTAAACAGACTACAGTTGGTCCAAAATGCGGCAGCTAGAGTTCTCACTAGAACCAGAAAGTATGACCATATTAGCCCAGTTCTGTCAACATTACATTGGCTCCCTATTAAACATCGTATAGATTTTAAAATCTTGCTACTTACTTATAAAGCTCTAAATGGTTTAGCTCCCCAATATCTAAGCGAGCTCTTGGTGCATTATAGTCCTTACGTCTATTGCGATCTCAGAATTCAGGCCAGTTGATAATACCCAGAATATCAAAATCAACTGAAGGCAGCAGATCCTTTTCCTATTTAGCACCTAAACTCTGGAACAATCTTCCTAGCATTGTTCGGGAAGCAGACACACTCTGTCAGTTTAAATCTAGACTAAAAACACATCTCTTTGCTCTTGCATACACATAACACATTATCAATACATAAACATTTTTTCAAATCCGTTAAAGGATTGTTACGCTGCAATAATTAGGTCGGCCGGAACCGAGAACATTTCCTATAACACTAGATATACCTGTACATCAGAACAAGAATGGCATCTACGCTAATATCAGTCTCTCTGCTTATCCTGAGGTTTGCCGGGTGCTGGATCCAGGCCGTATCCAGATCAGATGGAGAACCTGTGTCTGGACCTGACTACAACGTAGCCCAGGAGACAATGGGCCTACAGATCCAGTTCTGGCTGCATCTATAATTCAGATTTTTAATCTCCGTATACGCTTACATATATTTATATATAATCTATTTTTAATCTCTATAATAAAAATGGGGTTTTTTCCACCCCTGGGAGTCAGCCGACATTGGCTTAATGTAGCACCATCTTGTATATGTTACATATTACCACGCTTGCTTGTACAGCTTATTTTTAACCACTTCTCTTTTTTCTGTGCTTCTAATATGTAAAGCTGCTTTGAAACAATTACCAATTGTAAAAAGCGCTATATAAATAAATTTGACTTGACTTGACTTGACTTGATTCTTACATCAGACAGCGGGAGATCTAATGTTGCATTCACGCACGGATCTCTTTTGAAATATAATAAGTAATGGGGTTTGTCCTGTCTATTTAATCCCTTAAGACAAAACTGGCTGCGTTTAGGCTACATTAATTTTGCATTATAAAACCATTTTGAGATGCATTATACCACTTACACGGAGTTGCGCACAGCCGCACACTTCACAAACACAGCATCAGCAAAATTGAAAACAGCCTTCTGTAAATGAGTTTCATATTTTAAAATATATAAGTCCGCTGCATTCCAAATGACATAAATGATGCCTTTGTAGAGCATTTGTAAGGAAAATACCGACTGGCGAGACTGCGCACAGCAACATCAAACAAAGTGTGCATCTCTCACAGGTCATCCTGTGAAGCCCGTGAATGTCTTTGTAATTCGCTTCAACCTTTCCGAAATTTATGAAAGATTATTTTACACAAGGTTCGAGTGGTGTATGTGCATGAGGAATTGGCAACAAGCAGAATCTTGGAGTTTCTAAAGCACACACAGTGTTGCCACCTGCCGCCTAGTCTCGCGTAGCCAGACCTTCAGACTGATGGCAGAAGGTCTGGACTATTGCAGTTTTCATTGGCTAAGGACCACCCAAGAGGACGTTTGACTGACATGTAACACAACCAATCACAGTTCGTTTTGTTCCGTGTCATGTTTATCAGTGTGAAAATGTCAAGTTGTTGTCTCTACAATAACAGACCGGCATGCATCTAATAAATTATTCATCCAAGAATATGATGCAAGTTTACTGCTACAGTGAAGCCGCGAACTTCACATACTTTTGAAAATTCAGCATTTAGTTGATCCTGGTAAGGGCTCATTGTCACAGTTGTAAAACACGACAGCGTTCTTCCACAAGGGAGTTTGTCGTCACAGCATTTGTTTCCAGGTGGACCATTAAAGAACACGACACACACATCTCCCAGACATCCTGTAGAATTCAACCAACCAAATGACGTCTGAGGCTGAGATTACCTGCCGCTTGGTGCAGCGTGTTTGTCTTCTTCTTGTTTATTGGCATTTGGCAAGCCAGCTTTAGGTGCATAACCGCCACCAACTGAACTGAAGTGCGGAAGGACTACCCTTTCTAACTAAAAATAATAAATAAATAAATAATTTGTTACTTAATTGTATTCTCAAATATATTCTTGTTGCTTTTATATATATGCTTTTTATATTGTAAAATCTAATCTTTCATACCTTGTTTTCTTGCCAACAGATTTTTTTAATGACATGTCTCGGATTGTGGTTGAATCTGAAAACTGAAAAATGCTGCCTCTGCAGGCAGGATAAGGAGGTAGGAAGGTAACAAGGCACGTCCGAATCCAATGATCATGCCACATCCTGTCTCCTGAGATACCTTCATCTGATTAATTTTTGAAGGCAGCATAGATGTATCCTTCACTGCCTTTCGGATCCCACAATCCTGCATGTCTCATCACCTGACTGTTGAGCTAAAAAATAAAGATGGCATCTGAAATTTGAGGTTGGTGGTCAGTTTGTGTATAAATTGTACATTTTGACCAACATTGCCCACTTTTGATGACATTTTTAACAAGAAGTTAGTATTGTAGTAATTAAATATCCAATTTGTTGTCACCAAAGCGCTCTGTTTTATCTATCATTAAATCATTATGCTGCCTTAGAAGTCTGTCCGTTTCGTGAGGTACCTTCGTGCACATACGCTGTCATGAGCCAGGTTTGATTCTCTTTCTTTCTCTCTGCTTTCCTTGCCTATTGGACGCAGCTGTTTGTCATTTCCATTGGCAATCACGCTGATTGCGATAAAACCTGTTGCTCTTCTCCCTTGATTTTCTCTGTTATTTCCTCTCGCTGTTTTCAGCGTTTCTTTGTCAGATGATTAACTACTGTTCACTAGCATCTCTCTCTGCTCGTCTTCAGATATCGGTAACCTGTGTTTGTGTGTTCATCACAGTCTAAGCCCCAGTCCCCAGTAGCCGGTTTGTGATCCATCCATCTGAAGCTCTCTTGCCGTCAAGCCTATTGTCGTCCACCTGCCAGGCGTGGATCTCTCTCCACCTGCAATTCGAGACGCTTCCAGATCCGAGTTTGAGCTACTGTTAACTGAGAACCTTCTTTTGTGACTGTATCCTGTTTTACGTTATCTACTCCAGCTGCAAGTGGCCTTTTGTGACGGCGCTTGGCAGACTGCCTTAGTTGCTTATACTGGACTGTGGAAATAAACTCTGTTAACTTGCAACATTCACCTCTGGGTCTTCTGCTTCTGACAGAATCATCTGACCACTATGGACTCAGCGAATTTGGCATCTGTCTGTTCCGCCATCAGATGGCAGGGAATTTTGTTGGGTAGACATGAGGAAGAGCTCTCCGCAGCCAGACACGCAGTGGAGAGTCTCGCTGCCCAGTTGACGGACTTGAATCACCATTTCCAGCTTCTCCGCCATGAGCAATCGGATCCTCCGTCTCCCAGTGCCACCTCCGAACCAAGAGTCAACAACCTGCCACGATATTCGGGTAAGCCAACCGAATGCAGAGCCTTTTTGACCCAGTGTGAAGTTGTCTTTTTCCTTCAGCCCTCTACGTATGCGGCTGACCGCGCCAGGATTGTTTTTGTCTTTTCTCTGTTGACTGGAAGGACGCAGGAGACTGGGCTACGGCTGTCTGGGAGGCGGAGGCTGCCTGTTGTCAGACTTTCATCGCCTTTAAGGAGGAGATGATCAAGGTTTACGATCAATCCGTTTTTGGACGTGAGGCTTCTCGTCTGCTCGCTGTGCTGCACCAGGGGAAACGTTCTGTTCCTGACTACGCCATTGAATTCCGCACTCTTTTTGCAACATGCGAGTGGAATGAACCAGCCCTGACTGCTCATTTCCTGGAAGGATTGAACCCCGATCTCAAGGAGGAGATCTATGCACGTGAAGTCCCCACTGCTTTTGATCAGCTGGTGGAATTAGCTATCAGACTAGGCAAGCTATCTGACCTACGGTGCTGTGCCCACGATGTGCCATCTGAACCACCCACTCCTCCTGCTGCTGAAACTCCGTTCGAAGCTGCACTGTTTCCTGAACCCGTGCAGGTGGCGGGAGTTCAGACTGCTCCTGCCGAATGCCAGCTCCATGTTTTGCACAGGCCATGCACGTACTGCGGCCGTTCAGGCCCATTAAAAGGGAGCGCTCGTCAGTAGACCGGGGAGTACTGTCAAGCGCTACTTCACACTCCCCTCCTGCAAAGACTCGCACTACTTTTCCTATCACCCTTCGCTGGTCTGGCTCTGTAACATCTTGTCTAGCCTTTATCGATTCGGGATTGGAGGGGGAACTTCATGGATGAGGTGTGGGCACTCGAAAGAAACATTCCTTTACGCGAGGTGGTGGATCCTGCCCCCATGATCGTTCTAGATGGCAGTGTGCTGTCTAGGATTCGTCATGTCACCGCACCGGTGAATCTTACCATCTCTGGCAATCATCAAGAGACTATTTCTTTTTTGGTTTTATGTTCTACTGATGCCCCTGTTGTTTTGGGTCATCCTTGGCTCGCTCAGCATAACCCACAGATTAACTGGGCTGAGGGGACCATTCTATCCTGGAAGTTATCGTGTCATGTTCAATGTCTTGTGTCTGCTGTTCCTGCCGTTTCTTCTGTTTCTGTTTTTCAGGAGGAGCCTGGCAATTTGTCTGGAATGCTGGAGGAATACCATGATCTGCGAGCTGTGTTCAGTCGTTCCTGGGCTGCTTCCCTTCCTCCTCACCACCCGTAAGACTGTAGCACCGACTTACTTCCTGGTACTACCCCCCCTCGCGGTCGGGTGTATTCCTTATCTGCCCCTGAACGCAAAGCCCTTGAGAAATATCTCACTGAGAATCTCGCAGCCAGTAATATTTGTCCCATCTTCCTCACCCGCCGGCGCGGGATTCTTCTTCGTGAAAAAGAAGGACGGGTCCTTGCGTCCCTGTATAGACTATCGAGGACTTAATGACATAACAGTCAAGAACCGTTATCCCTTGCCTCTTATGTCATCCGCTTTTGAGATCTTACAGGGAGCTAAGGTTTTCATGAAGCTTGACCTCCGCAACGCCTATCATTTAGTTCGTATTAAGGAAGGGGATGAATGGAAGACGGCGTTTAACACCCCGTTAGGACATTTTGAATATCGGGTTCTTCCGTTCGGCCTTGTCAACGCACCGGCCGTTTTTCAAGCATTGGTAAATGACGTCCTGAGAGACATGCTAAATATTTTTGTTTTTGTCTACCTGGACGATATTCAGATTTTTTCACCCTCTCTTCAGGTGCATGTCCAGCACGTCCGCTGTGTTCTGCAGCGCCTCTTAGAGAACCATTATTATTATTATCATAAAACATACACATACATACGTGAATTCAATGATTGTAATACAGCAACGGTAATAATGGATACCATTTCCTGGGAATGTGCATGTTCATTTATAGAACAGTCTGTCTATACATTAATGCAAGAGAGTCTGTGTTATGTGTGGATAATGCAGGAAAGATGCACGTTTTTGTGTGTCTCTTCTCTGCTCATTCTTTGGTGATACCTCACTGACGTCTGGAAGACAATTTCAGCCCAAACTCCTTCAGTCGATTGAGAACTTGCAGCAATCGGGATTCATGCTCTTCTAGAGTCTTTGAAAATACTATGAGGTCATCGATGAAAACCAACACCTGTTTCCTGTTCAAGTCTCCCATGCACCGTTCCATTAATCTTTGGAACGTGCTTGATGCACTGGTAATCCCCTGCGGCATTCTGTTGAATTCCCAGAATCCAATTGGGCAGACAAATGCCGTTTTACACTTATCGGCTTATCAATTTGGTAGAATCCAGATTTTAAATCGAGCACCGAGAACCACTTGAAGCCGGTTAGTGTTGAAAAGACCTCCTCTAGGTTTGGTAAGGCGTATGCATCCTTAATCATTTGCGAGTTGAGCTTTCGAAAGTCGATGCACAGCCGCACTGTACCATCCTTCTTACGGACAACAACTATGGGTGATGCAAACGGAGACTCAGACTCACGGATGACACCAGCCTCTAATAGTTCTTGGAGGTGCTTTCTCACAGCGTCAATGTCTTGGGGATGGATGGGTCGGGCTCTGTGTTTGAACGGTGTTTCGTCGTTCAACTTTATCTGATGTTTGACTTTATCAGTGTTGCCGTAGTCAAGGTCATGCAGGGAGAAGACTTCAGGCATGGAGTTCAACAATTTCGATATCCTCTCTTTCCAGGTTGTGGGCAGGGGGGAGTCACCAAATTTGAAGGTAAGGTTAGCACAGGTAAGTGTTTCTTCCTCAGCTTTGACATCTGAACTCTGATGCTGCTGGTCCATGATCTTCTGAATTGCATGAATCTCTGCCAACACAACTTTAGGAGGGATTTTTATGTCGGTTTGCATTCCATTTCTCAGCAAGACTGACAATTTGGAGGGACGTTTACAGGGTAAGGTGTGCAAACGGCCACTTGGTAAGGGGACCGAAGGAAGCTCGAGTGTCACCCATTTCTCTGTATGGGGGCCATGTAGGTGGACAAAGCCGTCCAAGACAACTGTGCTTCCTGCAGGAACAACTTCAGGGGAGTTTCCACTCAACTTTACATAACACAGAGTCTCACTGCTGGCTTGTCTCCACCTGGCTTCCAAAACTTTAAGTACTGCTTGGTAACCATGGAAGCTTTACTGAAAGTTAGCTGCATTTTCTTTAGCACACTTGCTGGGGACTTCAACTTCAGTCCCTATGAATGCTTTGGGGGAATTTCAGGGTTAACTCAATGTACCCCAGATACGGCACAGCCTGTCCGTTAGCTCCTTCTACCTCCAGCAAGTTTTTTCAATGGCTTCAAGGGGAAGTTTGTCAAATTTAATTCATAAAATGACTGAGGAACTGTGGTCACCTGCGACCCTGTGTCTAAAAGGCAATCCACTTCTCTCTCTCCAGTGGTGACCTTGGCTGTGCATTTTATGCCCACAAGCCCCTTTGGCAAGCGTTTCAGTGGTGGTGCACCATGGTTGTTCACATCATGTTTGTAACATTCAGGGTGACAGTCTGAACGTCTGGTCTCCATATGCCCCTCTACAGAGATCCTTTTCAGTTTAAAGGCTGGGCAGGCCTTCCATGCAGAGAGTCCCATTGGCTTTGTTGCTCTCTTAACTTAAGTCACTTCTCCTCGACTTTGGAAGGATTTGGAGCATTCTCACAATTAATGGCCAGGTGCCCATCCTCTCTGCACCGGAAACAGTACCAGGGTCGTGGTCTGTTAACTCTCAGCTGGCCCGTCCTGGAACTCCTGTCCGTTTCAGTTTCAAGCGGTCTCTGTGTGTTGGAAGTTCAAGGCACCTTACGAGCAGCACTTTGAGTTTGCAGCTGCGCAACCTGACATTGCAGCCTAGCTATTTCTGACTCTTCTTGGTTTTGTTTCAGTCCCTGGGTGACCGATGCTTTCACTACAGCTACTTGTGTGCATAATTCTTCCACCATCTTCTTTAAAGCGGTCAACTCAGCCTTTTCACAGAACTCAAATAATTCACAGCACATAGAAACTCTCTCACCTAGATATTATCACATAGAGACTGTGTCTGTACCTCGAACTAGTAAATACAAAAAACTTCCGAAACCTTTTAAGGGTAAAAATTTAATTGATGTTCAAAAAATTAAAATCACAGATAAATCAGATAAACAAATGATAAAGCTTGGGTTACTGAATATTAGATCTATTTCTTCAAAAGCACTTATTGTAAATGAAATTATCACAGACAATAAACTAGACTTGCTGTGTTTGACAGAAACCTGGCTAAAACCAGACGATTACATTATTTTAAATGAGTCTAGTCCTCAAGGTTATGACTATCGACACAATCCTCGACAGAAAGGCAAAGGGGGAGGTGTTGCTGTAATTTATAGTAATATATTCAGAATCATTCAAAAGAATTTCAAATATAATTCCTTTGAAGTGATGGTGCTTTATGTAACATTATGTAAGTTGACATTTGTGCTGGCTACTGTATACAGGCCACCAGGGCACCATACTGACTTTATCAAAGAATTTGCTGATTTTCTATCAGAGTTAGTACTGGCTGCGGATAAAGTCCTGTTGTTGGTGATTTTAATATCCATGTAGATAATAACAAAGACGCATTGGATTGGCATTTGCAGACATTTTAAACTCTATTGGAGTTAGACAACACGTGTCAGGACCCACTCATTGTCGTAATCATACCCTAGATCTAATACTGTCGCATGGAATTGATATTGATGCTGTTGAAATTCTACAGCAGAGCGATGATATATCATCATTATTTAGTCTCGTGTAAATACAATTAGCCAAGGCTACAAAACCACCACCCAGCCATAAATATTGTAGAACCATCACGTCTACCACTAAAGATTGCTTTATAAATAATCTCCCCGAGCAGTTTCATCGCCTTAGTATACCTGACAACTTAGAAGAACTCGATGCTGCAACAGAAACTATTGGCTCTCTCTTTTCCAGCACATTAGATGCAGTCGCTCCCTTACGTCTAAAGAAGATTAAGGAAACTAATCCAATGCCGTGGTATGATGAGCACACTCGGGCTCTAAACGAGCTCTTAGAAAAGCTGAACGTAGTTGGAAGAAAACAAAACTAGAAGTTTTTCGCCTTTCGTGGAAAGAAAAAATGATTGTGTACAGAACGGCTATAAAAATGCTAGATCTACTTATTTTTCAAATCTCTTAATAGAAAACAAACATAATCCTAGGTATTTATTTGACACAGTGGCTAAATTAACTAGAAACAGAGATTCAACTGCTGACGTTTCCATAGAGCACAGCAGTAATGACTTTATGAACTTCTTACTTGCAAGATTGATAATATTAGAGAGAAAATTATAAACATGCAACCGTCTACAGTTTCGCTTCAGACAGTGCACTGTAGTGTCCCTGAGGTAAAACTAGAATCATTCGCCGCTATAGGAGAGGAAGAATGATCTAAACTTATCAAATCATCAAAATCAACGACATGTATGTTAGACCCAATGCCGACTAAACTACTGAAAGAAATGCTTCCAGAGTCGTAGGTCCACTTCTTGATATAATTAATTCATCCTTAACACTAGGATACGTGCCAAAAACCTTTAAGCAGGCTATTATTAAACCTCTTATTAAAAAAACCTCAACTAGATCCGAGAGATTTAGTAAATTACAGGCCAATCTCGAATCTACCTTTTCTGTCAAAGATACTAGAAAAGGCAGTTTCAACACAACTGTGCTCCTTTTAGAAAGAAACAGAATCTGTGAGGATTTTCCAGTCAGGATTTAGACCATACCATAGTACTGAGACTGCACTCGTTAGAGTTACAAACGATCTACTCCTATCATCCGATCGTGGCTGTATTTCTCTGTTAGTGTTATTAGATCTCAGTGCTGCTTTTGACACTATCGATCACAACATTCTTTTAAAAAGACTTGAAAACTATATTGGCATTAGTGGAATTGCTTTGGCATGGTTCAAATCGTACTTATCTGACCGTTATCAGTCTGTAGTAGTTAATGAAGAGATGTCGTATCGATCACAGGTTCAATATGGAGTACCACAAGGCTCAGTACTAGGACCGTTGCTTTTCACTCTGTACATGCTGCCCTTAGGAGAGATAATTAGGAAGCATGGTGTTAGTTTTCACTGCTACGCTGACGATACTCAGCTCTATATTTCCTCGCGCCCTGACGAAACCTACAAATTCACAAAACTAACAGAATGCATAGCTGACATTAAAAACTGGATGACAAGAAATTTCTTATTATTAAATTCAGAAAAAACTGATATCCTAATCTTCGGACCAAAAACTTCCTCACGAAAAAACCTTGAATACTCTCTAACACTTGACGGGTGCTCCATTAAACCTTCGTCCTCAGTTAGGAACCTGGGTGTGCTCTTTGATACCAATCTTTCATTTGAAAGTCATGTTTTAGTATCTGTAAAACCGCCTTCTTCCATCTAAAAATATATCTAAATTACGACATATGCTCTCAATGACAAATGCGGAACAGTTGGTTCATGCATTCATGACCTCAAGACTAGATTATTGTAACGCTCTACTGGGTGGTTGTTCTGCTCGGCTTTTAAACAGACTACAGTTGGTCCAAAATGCGGCAGCTAGAGTTCTTACTAGAACCAGAAAGTATGACCATATTAGCCCAGTTCTGTCAACATTACATTGGCTCCCTATTAAACATCGTATAGATTTTAAAATCTTGCTACTTACTTATAAAGCTCTAAATGGTTTAGCTCCCCAGTACCTAAGTGAGCTCTTAATGCATTATAGTCCTTCACGTTTATTGCGATCTCAGAATTCAGGCAGTTGATAATACCCAGAATATCAAAATCAACTGAAGGCGGCAAATCCTTTTCCTATTTAGCACCTAAACTCTGGACAATCTTCCTAGCATTGTTCGGAAGCAGACACACTCTGTCAGTTTAAATCTAGACTAAAAACACATCTCTTTGCTCTTGCATACACATAACACATTATCAAACATTTTTCAAATCCGTTAAAGGATTGTTACGCTGCAATACTTAGGTCGGCCGGAACCGAGAACATTTCCTATAACACTAGATATACCTGTACATCAGAATAAGAATGGCATCTACGCTAATATCTGTCTCTCTGCTTATCCTGAGGTTTGCTGGGTGCTGGATCCAGGCCGTATCCAGATCAGATGGAGAACCTGTGTCTGGACCTGACTACAACGTAGCCCAGGAGACAATGGGCCTACAGATCCAGTTCTGGCTGCATCTATAATTCAGATTTTTAATTCCCGTATCCGCTTACATATATTTATATATAATCTATTTTTAATCTCTGTAATAAAAATGTATAATTCAGATTTTGATCTCCATATCCATTTACATATATTATATATATCTTCCAAGGGGTTTTTTCCCTCCTAGGACTTTTTTCCCAGTGTTAGCACACTGGGTTTTTCTCCTAGGGGTTTTTTTCCACCCCTGGGAGTCAGCCGACATTGGCTTAATGTAGCACCATCTTGTATATGTTACATATTACCACGCTTGTTTGTACAGCTTATTTTTAACCACTTCCCTTTTTTCTGTGCTTCTAATATGTAAAGCTGCTTTGAAACAATTACCAATTGTAAAAGCGCTATATAAATAAATTTGACTTGACTTGACTTTTCAGAATTACTTTTTGGACTCTTATGATCTGGAGACTGCTTTAAGGCAGTATCTTGGGCTTGGATTTCCGCAATTTGTTTTCTTAAGAGACTGGTTTCAGAACTATCAGAGTTGGGCAAATCACATGAACAGACTGACACTTGGTTAGAGACTGCCTGTGACTTGGGGTAGGCATTATGGGGCTTTGTCATCCCAAGATGCTTTCTCATCCATTCCTCCTTAGAGGCGTGTTTGTCTTCTTGGGTTCGAATAAACACAGCTAATTCGGCGAAACCCAAATCCAGTTGGGTTTCTCTTTTTTCAAGTTGAAGATCAGCAATGAGACGATTGTCCCAACACCCTCTGCAGAATTGTTTCAGAAGGTAACGGTCACGTTCACTTTCTGCTATGCCACCTCACCTGATTGCTGCACTCAGAATGACTTGTAAGCGGTGGAGATAATCTGATGGTTTTTCACTCTGATTTTGTAGAGTGCCCATGAGTTTGGCCAACAACTCGTCTCCATCCTCGACAGAACCATATACAGACTCTAACAGCTCAGGATACACAGCAGGTAGGGCTGGAGGGGCGCACATGTTTTACAATGTCGGCCGCTGGGGGTAAGAGACTGTCAAGGATTTTTCGTGTTCTGTGCAAGTCAGAGATGGAAGGATCACTTAACAAGAAGTCTACACTTGCACGCCAGGTGTCGAAATCTGGTTTGTGCGGGTGACGAGGAGACCTTCCTGAAAAAACTCTCAGATGGACTGAGGTTTGCTGTGACAGGGTAGCTTCACTTGTTTTCACTATGTATTCAACCACCATTCTCTGGACAGCGGGTGGGTCCACAATATTTGTGGGGTTGTCACAGTGATATCATCGGTGGTGGTTTCTGGAGAAGGGGGAGACACGAATGTAGTTTTATACTTGGTTGGGTTTTTAGGTTCTGAGCTTTGAGTTTCTGTCACTTTTGAATGAGTCAGGTTGGGAGCCTGGGAGCTACTTATTGGTGGTGGGACAATGGCTTCTGCACTGTGGGAGTCACTGCTAGAGCCATTGTAGCTCACATGGTCTGCTGGATCTTGATCTGCAGAATGGGATTCTCTGAGTTTCTCCAATTCCTCTTGAAGCACACTTTGGAAAGGCCTTCCACTCTCTTTTGGCAATGGCCTTCAATTCCTCAAGATACCCTTCAGTGGCAGTGCAGCTAGCAGTTTGAGTATAGACAGTAGTCAAGGCGCGCACTCGGAAGGTAACATCTGGATTATTCTTTAATTAGCTTTAGTATTATTAATTTACCCAGTTTAATTTCTAATCGGTTTGGTTAGCTATATACCTTTAAACAACCTTTTCTTTTTACCCATATAAAATGGTAACCAATTCAATAACCTTTGTTTTTTTTCTTTTCAGAACAATTTCAAATGAAAAAATAAATAAATAAACAAAATAACAGCAATAGGGACAATGTTCAAGAAAAATGTCCGATGACAACGAATCAGTTGTCAATCAGTTCAATCAATTTTCTTTGCTGGAAATGACTCAAGCAATTTAAACAGGACTTTAGCTCTGTTCAATGTCCTGTTTCAGTGTTCAGTTAAAGAACACAGATACGCAACTCCAAGATAAAAAATGGAAAAGGGAAAAAAAAGGGAAAAATGTTCCTGTTCTCAGAATACGTGTGATCCTACCACTTCGAAGAAACAATGTAATGTTGTCCAAGCTTGATAAAACCAGGTTGGCCCGCCAGTTTCCGCCAATGTTGAGCATTTCTCGTTGATGGCAGAAACGGTTCTAACTCGGAACTCCAAGAAACTCCTCGTTCAATTTCAAAGAGATGCAGAAGGACTGGAACATCGAGAGAAAAAGGGAAGAAGGAAAAAAACAAAACAAACAAACAAACAAACAAAAAAAACAACAACCAAGGATAAATCGACAAAGATCAGAAATAGTATCGATGTATCAAAGAAATCTGCTCTATGCAGTTTTCGTCGGACAAATCAGCTCAACTTCTCACTTAATCTTTATGGACTTTAGAACCGCGATTAACATGCATCACTGCTCAGTCGGCCATTTCACTTCAATCCGTGACGAGAGACTGTTCACCTCCGCTAAGCTTGAGAGATGATGCAACACACTAAGGGCGGAGCTATTCTTAATTGTTTAATTTAATTATTTTTTCAATTTGCAACATTTTCTATATTTCTCCAACAATATTTAATTTTTTAAACATTAAAATAAATCAATAAAATTGTTTAATGTGCATTTTAATTTTTTTCTCTCTTTTTTACAGGTTTGACATGGGCTATAGTAACCTTGGTTACACCTGCTTCCCAAACAATGCTAG
Source organism: Culter alburnus (assembly GCA_028476615.1). Classification (NCBI taxonomy): domain Eukaryota; kingdom Metazoa; phylum Chordata; class Actinopteri; order Cypriniformes; family Xenocyprididae; genus Culter; species Culter alburnus. Next base: position 108,737 of record JAOTNS010000435.1, read on the forward strand.
GAAGATTGTTTCAGAGTTTAGGTGCCAAATAGGAGAAGGATCTACCACCTGCGGTTGATTTTGATATTCTAGGTATTATCAGCTGGCCTGAATTCTGAGATCGCAATAGATGTGAAGGACTATAATGCTCGCTCAGGTACTGGGGAGGTAAACCATTTAGTGCTTTGTAAGTAATTAGCAAGATTTTAAAATCTATATGATGTTTAACAGGAAGCCAATGCAGTGTTGACAGAACTGGGCTAATATGGTCATACTTCCTTGCATTTTTCATTGAGAGCATATGTCGTAGTTTAGATATATTTTTAAGATGGAAGAATGCGGTTTTACAGATGCTAGTAACATGGCCTTCAAATGAAAGATTGGTATCAAAGAGCACACCCAGGTTCCTAACTGATGAAGAAGACTTAACAGAGCAGCCATCAAGTGTTAAACAGTATTCTAGGTTATTATGTGAAGAAGTTTTTGGTCCAAAAATTAGAATCTCTTTTTTTTTTTTTTTTTTTTTAATTTAGTAGTAGGAAATTACTGGTCATCCAATTTTTTATATCAGCTATGCATTCCGTTAATTTTGTGAATTGGTAAGTTTCGTCAGGGCGTAAAGAAATATAGAGCTGAGTATCATCAGCGTAACAGTGAAAACTAACGCCATGCTTCCTAATGAGATCTCCCAAGGGTAGCATGTACAGAGTGAAAAGCAACGGTCCTAGTACTGAGCCTTGTGGTAATCCATATTGGAGTGGTCGATATGACATTTCTTTGTTTACTACTACAAACTGATAACGGTCAGATAAGTATGATTTGAACCATGACAATGCAATTCCACTAATGCCAACATCATTTTCGAGTCTATTTAAAAGAATATTGTGATCAATAGTGTCAAATGCAGCACTAAGATCCAGTAACACTATACAACCACGATCTGATGATAAGAGCAAATCATTAGTAACTCTAATGAGAGCAGTCTCAGTACTATGGTATGGTCTAAATCCTGACTGGAAATCCTCACAGATACTATTTCTCTCTAAAAAGGAACATAGTTGTGATGATACTGCCTTTTCTAGTATTTTTGACAGAAAAGTGAGATTTGAGATCGGCCTGTAATTGACTAATTCTCTAGGATCAAGTTGTGTTTTTTTAATAAGAGGTTTAATAATAGCCAGCTTAAAAGATATTGGTACGTGTCCTAGTGATAAAGATGAATTGATGATATTAAGAAGAGGATCTATGACCTCTGGAAGCATCTCTTTCTATAGCTTAGTCGGTATAGGGTCTAACATACATGTTGATGATTTTGATGATTTAACAAGTTTAGATTCTTAGATAGTTTTCAATTCTTCCTCTCCTAAAGCAGTAAATGAATTGAATTTTTCCTCAGGGACACTACAATGCACTGTCTGACGTGATACTGTAGTAGACGGTTGCATGGTTATAATTTTTTCTCTAATATTATCAATCTTGCAAGTAAAGAAGTTCATAAAGTCATTACTGCTGTGCTCTTGGAAACATCAGAAGTTGAAGCTTTATTTCTTGTTAATTTAGCCACTGTATCAAATAAATACCTAGGGTTGTGCTTATTTTCTTCTAAAAGTTTAGAAAAATAGGCAGATCTAGTAGTTTTGAAGGCCTTTCTGTACTCAATCATTCTCTCTCTCCACGAAATGCGAAATACTTCTAGTTTTGTTTTCTTCCAGCTGCGCTCCATTTTTCTGGCTGCTACCTTTAGGGCCTGAGTGTGCTCATTGTACCATGGCGTTGGATTAATTTCCTTAATCTTTTTTAAACGCAAAGGAGCAACTGAGTCTAATGTGCTGGAAAAGACAGAGGCAATAGTTTCTTTGCAACATCAAGGTCTTCTAAGCTGTCTGGTATACTAAGGCGATGAAACTGATCAGGAAGATTATTTATAAAGCGATCTTTAGTGGTAGAAGTGATGGTTCTACCATATTTATGGGAGGGAGGTAGTTTAGTCACCGTGACTAAATGTAGTATACACAAGACTAGATAATGATCTGAGATGTCATCACTCTGCTGCAGAATTTCAACAGCATCAATATCGATTCCTTGTGACAATATTAGATCTAAAGTATGATTACGACAATGAGTGGGTCCTGACACGTGTTGTCTAACACCAATAAAGTTTAGAATGTCTGCAAATGCCAATCCCAATGAGTCTTTTTTATTATCTACATGGATATTAAAATCACCAACAACAAGGACTTTATCTGCAGCTAGTACTAACTCTGATAGAAAATCAGCAAATTCTTTGATAAAGTCTGTATGGTGTCCTGGTGGCCTGTATACAGTAGCCAGCACAAATGTCAACTTACATAATGTTACGTAAAGTACCATCACTTTGAAGGAATTCTATTTGAAAGACTTTTGACTAATACTGTAAATATTACTATAAATTACAGCAACACCTCCCCCTTTGCCTTTCTGACGAGGATTGTGTCGATAATCATGACCTTGAGGGCTAGACTCATTTAAAGTAATGTAATCGTCCAGTTTTAGCCAAGTTTCTGTCAAACACAGCACATCTAGATTATTGTCTGTGATAATATCATTTACATTAAGCGATTTTGAAGAAAGGGATCTAATATTTAACAACCCAAGTTTTATCATTTGTTTATCATTATTATCTCTATTTTTTTATTTGTTGAACATCAATTAAATTTTTACTATTAAATGGGTTTGGAAGTTTTTTGGGTAACACTTTACTTGAAGGGGTGTGCATAAGACTGACATGACACCTTCATAATCATGACATGACACATGTCATGAATATGAAGGAGGTTTTATGAATGTTTATGACAACTGTCATTAAGTGTCATTTGCTCAGTTATGTCATTTTTAATGCAAAGATGACATTGTTTGAGATGTCCGAGTTATGACAACTTGACATAAACCAATACATCATAACCTGTCAGTGTCTTTGTCATGACAACTTGACATCATTTAGCTTTATGGGTTAACATTACATTAAACTGTCATGTGGTTGGTTTTGACGTTGGCTGTCATGAGGCCATTATAATAGTGTCATGAATATGTATCTTGAGCTCAAGTACAGTGGTACAAATTGAACTTGTCATTAAAATGTCATTAAGTGACAATACTCTGACAAATAATTTTATAACAGCGTCATGACTATTTTTCATTTCATGTTTTTTTTTTTGTTTTTGTTTTTTGTTTTTTTAAGTTTCCTCCAACAGAAGGTCAGATAATAGACAATTTCAAATTTCGTAAAGAAGATGACACTGTTATAAAATAATGGTAACACTTTATTTTAGGGTCTTTTAACTAGTTGCTTATTACTATTAGCATTCATATGGCTAAAATATTGGCTATTTATTAGTACTTATAAAGCACATTTTAATGCCTTATTCTGCATGACCTTATTCTACATTCTTAATCCTACCCAATACCTAAACCTAACAATTAACTATAATAAGCAGTAAATTAAGAGTTTATTGAGGGAAAAGTCATAGTTAATCGTTTATATATGTGTTCCCTATACTGAAGTGTTACCAAAATAATGTAATGTAATGTTAACCCATAAAGCTAAGTAGTTTTTTAAGTTTGATAATTAATCTGCTATGTCATGTTTATGACAGGTTATGATGTTTTGCTAATGTCAAGTTGTCATGACAAAGACACTGACAGGTTATGATGTTGGTTTATGTCAAGTTGTCATAACAAAGACATCTCAAACAATGTCATCTTTGCATTAAAAATGACATAATTGAGCGAATGACACTTAATGACAGTTGTCATAAACATGCATAAAACCTCCTTCATATTCATGACACGTGTCAAGTCAAGATTATGAAGGTGTCATGTCAGTCTTATGCACACCCCTTCAAGTAAAGTGTTACCGTTTTTTGTTTTTACTAATTCAGGGTACAGACACAGTCTCTATGTGATAATATCTAGGTATAAGAGTTTCTATGTGTTGGGAATTATCTGACTTCTGTAACGTGAGGCAGCTAGCAGACGGTCGATTTAGCCAGTCTGTCTGCTTCCTGACTTGGGCCCCAGTTTGTCATGTTTCAGTTCTAAGACTATGTGCCATATTACTAGAGAGAAGAACAGCACCATCCTGGGAGGGATGAATACCATCTCTTTTCAACAGGTCAGGTCTGCCCCAAAACTTTTCCAATTGTCTATGAAACCTATATTATTTTGCGGACACCACTTAGACAGACAGCCATTAAGTGATGATAATCTGCTACCTATCTCATCACTCGGACGAACAGGAAGGGCACCAGAGCAAATGACTTCTACTGACATTGTACTTGCGAATTCACACAAAACAAATTAAAACAAATTTCCAAGTTCAACCTACCTTTCAGTCCAAGAAAATCGATCAATTCGAACAGAAAGTTCAAGACGCTCATGCGTTGTGACGTCAGAAAAAATGTCTGACGCGAGATCCTTAAAGTGCAGGTGAGATGTTTTGAGTAGTTGTGAATTTAGTGTTTAAGTTGAAAGAGTCTCACTGACTTCCAACTGGTTGGAGTTTATCTATACTTCAGTTGGCAGGATTTTTATTTATTTGTTTATTTATTTATTTATTTTTAAATTTATTTATTTATTTATTTATTTTTGTGGGACTAGACTAGAGGGAAGGGTCATGGGGAGCATGAATGCTAATGTGAATAAAGTGTTGAATGAGGGGACATATGGATTGACATGGGGAAATGAAGCTGACCAAAAATCAACACTGATTCAATGTTCATACTTTTCAACACTGAAAAGCATTGAAATATCAACGTTGATTCAATGTTGTCTTTTTCAACACTGAAAAGCATTGAAACTTCAACATTGATTCAATATTATTTAGCATTGAATTTTCAATCTCAACCAAAATGATGATTCTGATGGAATTTCAACATTGAATCAATGTCACCTTGCTATCTGGGAAAGATGAGGAAACATTCAAGGACATACTTTAATGATGAACGCTTAGAAAGTGAGTGTTATTTTGTGTGTTTTTGCACAAGATTAATATAGGGGAAGATGTGTTATTGTTTAATTTTCTGTGTTTTGGTATGTAAAGGTGTTTCTGTGATGTTGAAGTTTTTAGGGTTACCATCGTGGTGAAGAGTAGTGCCTGTGGTTAGGTTGAAAATGGGTTGTCAAACATCAAGGCTGTATATACTGCATGTTGATTAACAGTTCATGCAAGTAAATAGTGATAAGTTGTGTCCCAAATGATGTACTATACACTATGCACTTATACAATGTACTTGTGCACTATGCACTCTTCCATGTAGTGTATGAATTATATATATTTATTTTGTTATTACACATCGGAGTCTGATCCTTCCTCCTCCTCCGCGACGTAATTAAAGATGCACCTATAGTCTTTATGGTTATATTAGCGCATACTTCTGCGCTGTTGCTAACCAACACTTAATCATAAAAAATTAAGTTTTAGTTTATTCAATATGTCAATTAAATTGTAATTACTGAATTTGTGTTGTAGAAAATAAGCTTTGAGTTGTTTACTTAAATGTTTTGAGTATTCACAACTTCTTGGGTTTTACAACCACTGCATCAAAAATATTGAAAATAAGAAATATTACACATGGTAAACAATAGTTTTAAGTACAGTGGACTTAAACATTAAATAAAACTAAAATTTAAAAGAAATCAGTTTGACTTAATTGTTAATTATTCTTTACTTAAGATTTGAGCTGCTTTACTTAAATTTTTTGAGGTAATCGGTGTCTACAATAATTTTGAGTATTCTGAACTTATCGGGTTTTACAGTGTACTAATGTTGAATGGATCATTTAATTTAGCCAGTCCAACTTGTATCCATTGTCATCAAGCCATCAGTCTTGCCTTCTTAGTCATCTACATTAATGACTAATTTCTTCCACTGCAGGAAACGACTCCAGCCCAGAAGGAAGTTTCCCATTCAGGAACAAAGTCGGTATTAAAGGATTAGTCCACTTTGTAATAAAATTTTCTTGATAATTTACTCACCCCCATGTCATCCAAGATGTTCATGTCTTTCTTTCGTCAGTCGAATAGAAATTAAGGTTTTTGATGAAAACATTCCAGGATTATTCTCCTTAGGGTCTTATCTAGCGAAACGATCGGCCATTTAAAAAAAAAATACAACTGTATATGTTTTATATAAACAGATGATCGCCTTGCGTGTGCTTCCGCTTTCCGCATTTTTCAAAAACGCTTATGCAGTATGTCCTATGCCTTCCCTATTCAACTTACAGAATGAATGCGGCGCCAGTTCCGTTTTTTTTCCGTAAGTAGAATAGGGAAGGCGTAGGACATACGGCGTAAGCTTTTTGAAGAATGTGGAAAGCGAAAGCACGCGCAAGGCGATCATCTGTTTATATAAAACACATACAGTTGTATTTTTTTTTAAAATGACCGATCGTTTCGCTAGATAAGACCCTTATTCCTTGTCTAATATCGCCCTTTGAAGCTGCACTGAAGGTAATGATACACGGGGCAACTTTTTGAGCAATGTTGCCATCAACGAGCAACCTGATGAGACACAGGGCAACTAATTAGGGCAACGGACAGTTGGCAGCAACTAATCAGAGAGAAGAAAATCTATTGCCAACCCAATAAATACTTTATTATAAACACTTGTTAGGCACTTTATTTCAACTTTTTTTTAAAATTATTTTTAATAAAAAAAAAAAAGTTGCCTTATATTTTTTTATAAAAAATAAATGCCTTTCCGATCTGATTTGTGATAGGAAAAGGGAGAAGAGTGAGTTCAGCAAAAGGTGGATTCGAACCCGTGTCGATCGCATCAAAAGCTACATTCATGTGCAATACGCACTACAGCCTACGCTATTACAGATGTTAAAAAAATCCTGTCTTTTTAGTATTTAACTGAAAACATTCAACAGCTTAATTACAATTAACAAACATTGCATTGGACAGTTGTTGGTATTTTAAGGAATATATGAGGTATCCCTGTTTTGGTTTGACGCATGACAACTTACTAGAGTAAAAATATATAAGTTCACACTCCTTTTCTCCGCTCCACTGCCGCTGAGAGGCCGCCATCTTGTTAGAATTTTTTCTGAAATCTCTGAACCGGTCACGTGATCGGCTGCTAACATTCTGATTGGAGGATCTCAAAAAATTGCCCACGACCCGATCTAACGTATCCAGATATAAATTTGTTGCTCATTCTCAGTGGGAAAGTGCCCAAGCAACGTAGCTCGGCAACTTTGCTCAAAAAGTTGCCCCATGTATCATCACCTTCAAACTGTAATTTTGACCTTTAATCATTTGGAGGCCATTGAAGTCCACTATAAGGAGAATAATCCTGGAATGTTTTCATCAAAAACCTTAATTTCTGTTCGACTGAAGAAAGAATGACATGAACATCTTGGATGACATGGGGGTGAGTAAATTATCACAGGAAAATTTTATTTAAAAGTGGACTAATCCTTTAAGGATTTTGAAGCTTAAAATTCTATTGTTTTTGAATTATATTTACTTTTTGTTTTAATTTCCAATTGTATCTGGACATTTTAATTCAACTTCAGCAAAGATGATGGATTTGTATGTTTAGGAGTGTTGTATACATAATAATAAAAATGTATAGCTTATAAATGTATATAATGTAAAATATTTTATGCCCATGTATTTTCAAATTTAAAATGATTTAAATAAATGTCATCTTGTGACAAAAATCATGTCTTCATTTTACAGTACACAATGAAAGCAGTTTACAGTAATTGTATATTTGCTGTGATAAAAAAAAATACAGCAGTAATAATAATAGAACACCATGAAATGTACATAACACAAATGTCAAAATATTTACCGTGATTATATTTACAGTAAGCATACTGTGGAACAGAACACAGCAACTTGCAAATGTAGTTGATCCATTCTGTATTTTTGTTTGGCGTTATCCAGACAAATATAGATTCTACACCTGATAACACCTCATCTCTAGCCTTAAATTTGTGTGGTACACCCCTTGGTTGGCCAATTTCATCTATTTTTACATTAGGGTCTGATATGTAAGCTCTCTTGACTCTCTGTCTTATGGCTGTGGATTGGTCGATTTCTCTTGAGTCTTCTATTTCATTTGGGTCCCAATCTATGATCCCTACAGCTTGGGCCAATCTTACTCTGGTGCACAGTCCAAAAGTAATCAGCTATTGCACTGTTGCTGTCGCATATATTATACTACTAGACCTATACACATTTTGATTGTTATACATTTCTCTATCCAGATGCCAAATGACAGCACACTTGTCTTCAAATTGTCCCATATTCTGGTAGCCCTTAGTTTTGTTGAAACACTCAAATTCTAATGACCGGTCTAGAACATAGTTCTTTGGGGTTTCTCTTTTTCGTGGGTCTATTTTTACATCCAACTTCTTACATTCATCCCCCCCACCCCACCTGGTAGTAGAATTTTTGATAATACGGATTTCCCAGCATTGTTAGGCATTTGGCTGGACAATAAGGAACACTTCGTGCAGGCATGTGGCAGTACTGCAAGTAAAATCATATTGATTCAGTACTATTGTCAGTTTTTGCAGTGGAGATGGCGCACAAAATATACAAACGTTCTTTCGTGATTGCTTAGCCGTGTATTCTGCCCATCTGTACCAATAATTGTGATAAGCAGTATCTAATAGTCTTTCCTTTTCCAATTCTGAATCAATATCATACCCTGTTTCTTCATAATAGGTTCTATTTAGGTCCACTGATCTCTTCTTAATGTGTTTGTCTGCATTGGTACCTTGTGTTAAGTTGGTCACGTTAAGATGGTTGACCCCAGTCAATATCTGGCAAGTCAAGCCCTGCAAAGTCGAAGTCTGAGAAGTCGATGTCTGGTAAGTCGATGTTTGGGAAGTCGATGTCTGGGAGGTCGATATCTTGGAAGTCGATGTTGTCAAACTCTTCCTGCTGATGTCTATTGGCTGAAGGTCCTCGCTCAGGTGAGAGGTCTGCTGGAGTCCTTGAGTCTGAGGGAGGCATTGCAGCATGTGTACCAACACTAAGATCAATGTCAAGATCTCTCTCATCTTCCTGTTCTGTGTCCATTGGCGGTGGGAGACCATCCTGTATCTGCATTTCATATCTGGACTCAGTGCGTTCAGCTGCCCTAGAATGAGATTCATCAACAGTATTATTTTCTCTAGCATGTTCCGCCTCCATCCCATGTTTGTCTTGGTCACACTGTTCTACTCCTCCCCTTGGTCTCAGCCTTGGAACTCTTGTGCAGTGATTCAAATGATACCACGTCATGCTACCTTCTACCTGTACTGCTGTTGGAGTTGCTCTCACTACAGTGTAAGGTCCTTCTCGTCTTGGTTCATTCCACCGTCTCCTAAAGACTCTCAGATATACCTGGTCTCCTGGAACTACTGGACAGGGTACTTCCTCTTCCTCTTTAGGTCCCCTGTTCTGCTCCTGTGTATAAATGGTTTCATGTATAGCAGTTAATTGTCTCATGTAAACTCTGAGTTCATTTTGGAGCTGCTCTAAGGGTGGTCTTTCATATGGACCTCTTAAATGAGGAGTGGGCATAAGTCTCTCCCTGTTAACATCTCATGTGGAGTCAGATTGGTGATCCTATTAGTTTGCATTCAATAATTCATTAACGCCAGAGGCAACGCCTCTACCCAATTTAGTATAGTGTGAGCACAAACTGGGATTCTGGTCTATAGACGCAACCGAGTCGTTGTTTTATTCTTAGTTTCTGCATTGCTGTTTTTACTGCTTTTTGGATGAATGCTGAGACAATTATGTCGTGGCAGATTCAATGTCTCTTTGTCCCTTCAGATCTGGTCTCGAAGAAAGACTTGCAGAGTCAAAGTTTCAGGTCTCAGAAGTATTTAACTTTATTGTCAAACAACAAAGTGAGATGCCAGCTTCACATCTGAGGCTCCCTTAGCTGGGGCACAATTTTATACATTTTTCTTATCTCTTAAAAAACATACCAAAGTAATATCATTGGCTGGTAATATTCGCTCTTACATTTGCCCATATTCTTACTTACACATGCTCTCCCCTCACACCTCCTTTCCATGTACTCCCCGACCTTTCTGCCATAGACATTACACTAATATAATTGCAGGTGTTGCTTATGTAAGAGAATTTTCTTAGTAAGGGTGACCAGCTTCCAGCTACTGTACATCTTTTTGACTTCATTTCTCATGGGCCTTCTGCCAATTTGATGGTCAACCCTTTTCCCATGGGTCAAATGAAACATTGTATCAAACCAGTCAATACACCCCAAAGGCAAGATGCCTTCATATGACGCACTTAACAATGGTCTTGTTCATTTGACAGCCACCTGCTGTCTGGTGGAAAATTACCAACGAAATATGCTCAGTGGCCAAGTAAACTTGTTTGAAACTAACAGTTACAAAGGCCAAGAGGCCTCAAAACACTTCTAACTTTTATAGTAAGCAAACAAATTCTAAAATTGTTTTCTATAGGATGGATAAAATACTCCATCAATATTTCCTAAGGGTAGCATGTACAGAGTGAAAAGCAACAGTCACTCTGTAATAGTACTGAGTCTTGCGGTACTCCATATTGAACTTGTGATCGATATGACATCTCTTCGTTTACTACTACAAACTGATAATGGTCAGATAAGTATGATTTGAACCATGACAATGCAATTCCACTAATGCCAACATCATTTTTGAGTCTATTTAAAAGATTATTGTGATTGATAGTGTCAAATGCAGCACTAAGATTCAGTAACACTAACAGAGAGATACAACCACGGTCTGATGATAAGAGCAAATCATTAGTAACTCTAATGAGAGCAGTCTCAGTACTATGGTACGGTCTAAATCCTGACTGGAAATCCTCACAGATACCATTTCTGTCTAAAAAGGAACATAGTTGTGATGATACTGCCTTTTCTAGTATTTTTGACAGAAAAGGAAGAATTGAGATCGGCCTGTAATTGACTAATTCTGTAGGATCAAGTTGTGATTTTTTAATAAGAAGTTTAATAATAGCCAGCATAAAAGTTTTTGGTACGTATCCTAGTAATAAAGATGAATTAATGATATTAAGAAGAGGATCTATGACCTCTGGAAGCATCTCTTTCAATAGCTTCAGTATAGGGTCTAACATACATGTTATTGATTTTGATCATTTAACAAGTTTAGACAATTCTTCCTCTCTAATATTGTCAATCTTGCAAGTAAAGAAGTTCATAAAGTCATTACTGCTGTGCTGTTTGGAAACATCAGATGTTGAAGCTTTATTTCTTGTTAATTTAGCCACCGTATCAAATAAGTACCTAGGTTTGTGTTTATTTTCTTGTAAAAGATTTGAAAAATAAGCAGATCTAGCAGATTTTAAGGCCTTTCTGTACTCAATCATTCTCTCTCTCCACGAAATGCGAAAAACTTCTAGTTTTGTTTTCTTCCAGCTGCGCTCCATTTTTCTGGCTGCTCCCTTAAGGGCCCGAGTGTGCTCATTGTACCACGGCATTGGATTAATTTCCTTAATCTTTTTTAAGCGCAAAGGAGCAACTAAGTCTAATGTGCTGGAAAAGACAGACTCAGTGGTTTCTGTTGCAACATCGAGGTCTTCTAAGCTGTCTGGTATGCTAAGGCGATGAAACTGATCGTGAAGATTATTTATAAAGCAATCTTTAGTGGTAGAAGTGATGTTTGTACCATATTTGTGGCAGGGAGGCAGTTTAGCAGCCTTGACTAAATGTAGTATACACAAGACTAGATAATAATCTGAGATGTCGTCACTCTGCTGCAGAATTTCAACAGCATCAATATCGGTTCCATGTGACAATATTAGATCTAAAGTATGATTACGACAATGAGTGGGTCCTGACATATGTTGTCTAACTCCAGTAGAGTTTAGAATGTCTGTAAATACCAATCCCAATGTGCCTTTTTATTATCTACAATGGATATTAAAATCACCAACAACAAGGACTTTATCCGCAGCAAGTACTAACTCCGATAGAAATCAGCAAATTCTTTGATAAAGTCTGTATGGTGTCCTGGTGGCCTGTATACAGTAGCCAGCACAAATGTCAACTTACATAACATTACATAAAGCACCATCACTTCCAAGGAATTGTAGTGATCAGCAGGCAGACATGAGGGAAGACTCCCCTCATCACCTCATCTGCCATGATGAACAGCACAGGACTCCAAAACTCACACCTCCAAGAGAAGCAAACAAGGGAATAGATAGGCTAGCAGATAAGCCTATCAAGACAATCACCCTGACCATTTGTGCAAAGTAAGAAAGATGACATTAGCATGTCATTGAGCAGGCTAATTCTATTACCATTCTCCCCCATTGTTCACCCCAGTCCCTCAGTCGTTAGACCTGAGGTGTAAACTGAACTCCACTCACCAGACAGGTTTTGCTATGTGACTTGAAGTCACAAAGGACACAAAATAGACACACAGTGGACAAAATGGAGCAAATCTTCTCCATTTTTATTATCAATAACTCTATATACTTAATGAGTGTTGTTTGTGTACATGCAAACTATACAAACTTGCCTACCAAGGTATACATTAATGCATGGGTAAAAGGTCAATATAACTCAATAATGTTTGGTCTTTATGTTTTCAGCACAATGCCTAGGTTAATCTGAAATTGGTTTGGAAAGTGAATTATGCATAGGAAAAACCTTAAGGACATTGTTCTAAACGTGAACTTTAACCCTCAGGGGTCTGAGGATTTTTGGGTCCCTGGAGAAGTTTTGACATGCCCTGACATTTGTGCTTTTTTCAGTTGTTCATAAACATATTAATGGAAAAAGTGTCATTACACTGTATTCAGCACAAACTAGGCTACAATAATATGTGAGGAACATGTATGTACATGTTTGTGTTTTTGAAGGAATAACGTTTATGCGTGGTTATTGAAAAAACAAAAAACTTAAGTCACTGAAATAAAGCCAAAAAATATATATTAAATCTGTGTTCACAAGACTTCTGGGTATTGGAGGTTGTAGACTAGAGTTTTTGCTTCAAAATGAGGTAAAAATTATGCTGCCTGCTTATTCATATAAAACAATAGAGAGATTTAAATTTTCTAAAACATCTTTGGTCAAGAAACACAGTATGCGTGGAGGCGTGAATCATCATGAATAATGGGTCATTTACACCTGAGAAGACAAAAGAATCGCATAAAGAGCTCTAATGACCTGCATAAATAATGAGCTCTTTCAGACAGGTAGGCTGTGAAAAAACCCTCTGTTGATCATGTCTCAAGCTCATCATAATGTAAATCAAACATACAGAAAAAACAGCAATACTGTGAAATATTATTACAATTTAAAATAATGGTATTCTATTATATTCTTTAAAATATAATGCATTTCTGTGATGCAAAGTGTCTGAACAGTTATGTTACCTCTATGGCATTTCATATAGGCTTTTAGCTTAAAAGCATGCACATTTGAAGAAATATTAATGGATTCTCATATGTTTATGTCAATTTTCTATACAGAGGAGTAATATTTATTCAATATTTATTGTCATCACTATGAGTGCTGGATACTGTGTTTTCAATTCATACTTGCAGCCGGAGGGCGCTCTGTACACCTTTAGTCCACAAATTAATGTATAGAAGAACAGGAACCAAGAACTAACGGCATGTCTTCTAGAGGTCGCTAACCATGGCTTTAACATCCAGATAAACACTTTTCAAGACAATAAATACACGATTGAGACGATGAATGCATGCATTGCCTCAGAATTTGCCTCTGAATAGCGCTGGCTTCGTGGGCATGGCCGCATTAGCGGATAATGAGCTGAATCACGGACTTCTGACATGGCTCTCTTTTCATACAGATTACATAAACACAGAATTTTTGTTTTCGATTTGACTTACAAGATTTAAAACCTGACATTTCAACGTTTCTTTAGACACAAGTCTAATTTTTTTTACAGTTCATTTTCTGAGAACTATCAGATTGGACTTTGTTCAGAGGGAGACGAGAGATCACGCATCATGTTAGTTTTCTTTATTTTACAAAAAGCACAACATTTTGTTTTTACTCTGAGTGTACACAAATAAAAGAAGATATTCCACAGATTAAAATGGTGTATAGCTCTTAATTGTATGTGCAACACTGACGGAGTATTTTGAGTCTCTTTCACACTGGTTAGAAAAAAACCGGCGTGACCGCCGGCGTGACCGCCGACCCGAGGGAGTTAAGCTATGCAAATGAACCTCATGCAAGAGGGGGGCCATCCAGCAGCCACCTCTGACAGCATCAGCCAATCAAGACACTGCATCTGAAAGGTGCCAATTTGCATTTCCCTCCTTCTCTGGACAGGTTAAAAGAATTGTTTCTGAGGGGTTCCAGTTGGGTTCCTGCAGATTCCTGTTCTGGTTCCAGGCTCCAGTTCCTGTTCCAGTCCCGGTTCAAGGTTCCGGTCCCAAGATGTGCTAAGCTAAGTCCAACTCTACAGAGTTGTGAAGTTGCTCTCTCAAAACTCTGAAGCTCTAAAGAGAGAAACAAGGAAGTTCTGGAAGAAGTGAATTTGGGGAGTTTGAAAACTGCAACGGAGACAACGACTACAAGCTTAGCCCCCATCTTCAAAATATCTTCTGCACCAACTTCAAAATCATCTCATCAGAGATCCTCCAGATCTGCGTGTTCCAGACTGCCCGGATCTGCACTGACTTTAGAATCCAAAGATCCTTCTGTTTGCATGTTCCAGAGAATAAGGATCATCTGCACAGACATCAGAACCTTCAAGGCTTCTTCTTCTGCGTGTTCCAGGAAAAGGACCTTCTCTGTGCTCCAGGAGTTAAACGTTCACAAGTACTTCGTGTTCAAGGCTGTGAAACGGATTCCAACTCCTTTCTTCCCACTGCAACGCTGCTCAGCTCAACAAGTGGAAGACATCACCTTCGGATTCAGCACGACCAGGCAGACGTAAATATCACTTACCAAACCTCTTTCCAGAGACCTGGCATTAGTGTATATTGTCAGTATATGATTATCTAATTTGCATTAGATCTTGCATAGCTGATATCAGTTGATAACAAATAATCTCTTGGTTTATTTGTTGAATTCAGAATAAGGTTTGCCTTATTTCTTCTAGAGAACAGTTTATCTTCCCAAAAGATTAACTTGTAACTGCCATAGTAACGTCCAACTCATCCACTTGCATTTATCAGTCTTTTTGCACTTTATCCATTCAGTAGTTGTTAGTTATTCTTGTCTATCCTTTTGTTAATAAAATCCATTTATTACACTTGTGTCTTCCTTGTGTTGATAATACAGTAAGAGGCTCTACAAGTTAACGATATCTCACAAATCCTTCAGATTGGTCAGATAATGAACTTCCTCCAATTCACATAATTGTAATTCAGTCAACAATCTTCCATGATTGTTCTTTATTGTCAAGGTGAAACTTGACTGGTGCCCCGAAAATATTGGAAGGAATCATCTGACTCAATATTAATATTTATACAAAATATTAATATTAATATTTAAGACCATAAACCACTAAATCTGTGGTACCCTCGAGTGAGGCTAGTCCAAAATCACTACAGAATTATATTTGAAAGACATTTGAGTAATACTGTAAATATTACTATAAATTACAGCAACACCTCCCCCTTTGCCTTTCTGACGAGGATTGTGTCGATAATCTTAACCTTGAGGGCTAGACTCATTTAAAGTACTGTAGTCGTCTGGTTTTAACCAGGTTTCTGTCAAACACAGCACATCTAGATTATTGTCTGTGATAATATCATTTACAATAAGTGCTTTTGAAGAAAGGGATCTAATATTCAACAAACCTGAAAAAAGAACTGAAACAGTCTGACCAACTGCAAATGGACCCCACCAGGAAGATGCACCCTGATGGACTTCACACCAGCAGCGCAAGCTCCAAACTTCTTAAGACCCCATTGACTTTGAACTGCCTCCACACAATGCCTTCCACATAGCTTCTACAAAGGTTCATAGTCAACATGTGTTCACAGGTAAGCAGGAGTCTGCATTTGTAAAATTTAAGATGTGACGTGACTCTGGAAGATCAGCGGAGACTTGACTGGATTCACGAAGATCAGCAGTGATTTGACTTGACTCACAAAGATCAACTGTAACTTGGCTCATGAAAATCAACTGTGACTTGACTGGACTCACGAAGATCAATGGTGACTTGACTGGACTCACGAAGATCAGCTGTGATTTGACTTGACTCACGAAGATCAACTGTGACTTGAGTTGTGGCCGCCATTTTGTGAGCGTGTTCTAGCGTGGCTGTTATCATACGAGTGAGTGCAGGATCGCGTTCCTCCGCAACACCAACAGTGAACACTGAACCAACAGTCCACAGAACATAATCCAAAAAACTACCCAATGACGAACGAGTACCCTCATGAATCATTCTTGATTTTAAAGGCTGATTAAGGCCATCACAGAAAAAGTCTATTAATATATAGTCCGGTAATTCTGAGACATTAGCCAAAGCCAAATATTCCCCAATGTAACCCTTGAGTGATTGTGTGCCCTGCTTGAGCACTAAGCAGCAGAATCGCTGCGTTCATACCTGGCCAATGTTTCTTGGAGAAGCCGCTGGATCCTTGTTTGGCGAAGTCTTCTGTAAGGATTGGGTCAACGGAGTGAGGATCCATCTGCAGCTTTTATTGAAGTCAAGTTCACAGACACAATAATAGCAAGGATGAGCCAGTGACAGGCAGTGATCAGAGTAGGCAGCAAACAATCAGAGGCAGGCAGAGATTAGGGCAGGCAGCAAACATACACAATCTAGGAACAGGCAAGGGTCAAGGCAGGCAGCAGAGAATCAGAAATGAGTAACAGTCCAAGGTCAAACACAAGAATATGGAATCCAGGGGAAATGCTCAGAAATATCAGTCGGGCTAAACAAGACTTTGCATAGAGGTGTGGGTGCAAGTGTCTATGTGTGAATGAGTGATGGTATAATGAGTAGCAGGTGCAGGGTGATCAGTCCAAGGTATGAGGGTAGATGGGAAATGGAGTCCAAATGATGTGTGTAGTCCAGGGTGGAGTGCCCTCTGGTGGCAATGACGGGTACTGTCAGTGTGAAGTGATCTGAACCAATTTCCTTGAACCGCATTCCAGGGCTGCGTTCAGCCCCGACAAAACGTTGCAAAACGTTTTTTAAACGGAAACGGTGGCGCGTTGAACACCCTGTTTTGATGACGCAAGAGTTGCAACTATGGCAGCTGAGAAGGCCATTCTTTGTGTTCTTTTTGAATAATTTTCGGAGCCTGATGAAGTCGGTATAAATACGTGTTTAATACTACAAAATACGCTCGATGTTACAGTCACTGCCCTTGCCTTCCAGAATAAAAGAGAACATCCCAATCCAGTGAAAGGATTTGTGGAAACTTCTATTATTGTTATACAACATTTGACTTGCACTTCATGATGAAAAGACAAACATTTCAGGTGAAGGATATCCACTTCTTACCTTTAAGACTGTGTTGATCTATATTATTTTATTGTTTGGATTAGGCTTATCATTAATGCTGATCACTGTTGTTGTGCTTTGATATTGTAATATTTACCATTATATAATCAGAGGAGTAGCCTATAGAAAAGTTTATTAAAGTGTCACTTCTCAATACAACAGCAAAATATATAAGTATAGTATTTTTATATTACATTAATACTCATTGTGCAAGCTGTCTCTTTAATACCGCGTGGTTTATATACATCTTGCCGCTGATTGGGCTGACATTTCTAACACGCCCACCAAACAAGAGAAAACGCATCTCAAACCCGTTGCACACCGATGCACACCGTTTCCAGGAAACATGTCGTTCAACCCGGAAAACGTAGCAAAACGTTGCGCACCGGTTTGAGCTTGAACGTGCCCCTGGTTTCTGATTTCACACTTTCTCTTTCCTTATTCTTCTCAGCTAATTTCATGTGCACTTAGGTGCATCCCTTCCTGAACGCTGTTCAGCTAAATTTGCAGTAATTATTTTAATTAAATCTAGATTTGATTAAATGTAAAATGTTTAGCTAAAGAAGAATTCTTGGATTTATTGAGATTTTCCTTTTTTTTTTTAATTAGGAGTGCAAAACTTTCAACATAGGGTGAACACAAAACACAACAACAAAACACAAAAAACAACAATAAAACAGCAGTGATAGTAACAGCAATGAAAAGTAAGCAGAAATGACAAATGGGTAATAGTAGAAGTATGTAAATAGTGATAGCATGTATAATAATAATAATAATAATAATAATAACAGTAATAATAACAATAATGATACTAAAGATGGTGATGATAAGTTGTGTTGACGGCAATAGTAATATCAATAATAATAGATAACATTGATAATAATGACAATAATAACAGTAGTGGTACTAATACTAATACTCAAGTCACCGCTGACGTTGTGATTTTTGGACACACGTCTCTTAAGGTGTGGTTATGAGTACATCAGATAACCACTTCCCCCCTTTCCCTAGTTCAGGGCACCAGTCAGGGTCTTTCACTCCCAACAGGGGCTTTCATTCATTTAGAATTAATGTAAAGTGGTCAGCTGATTTATCTGAAAGATTGGTGAAATTGCTAACTTGTAGAGCCTTTTCTGTATTATCAGCACAAGGAAGACACAAGTGTAATAAAATAAATTTTATTAACAGAAGATAAACAAGAATAACTAACACGACTACTAAATGAATACCATGAATGATAAAGGAATAAAGTGCATAAGATACACAGAATACAAGTGATTAAGTTGAGCGTGGCTATGGAAGAGTTACGTTATCTTACGGAAAGATAAACTGTTTCTCTAAAAATAATAAGGTGGAAAACCTTATTATGCAATAAACAAATAAACGAGAGATTATTTGTTATTGACTAACATCAGCTATATTGAATCTAATAGGAATTAGGAAACTATATACTGATAATATACAACAATGCCAAGGTCTCTGGAAAGAGGTTTGGTTAAGTGATATTTACGTTCCACTTGGTTGAGTCCGATGACGGTGACGTCTTCCACTGGTTGTGCTGGGTGACGATGCAGTGGGGAGAGGAGCCAGAATCTGTTTCAACAGTCTTGAACACGAAGCTCTGTGGGATGCTGATCTCCTGGAGCACCAAAGGGTCCTAAAATCTGGAACACGCAGACGAGGCCCTGGTGTAGGTGCAGAAGGTCCTTAACAATCTGGAACACGCAGACGAAGGTACCTTGAAGTGAAGGTTTGCTCTCCTGAGCTTTACCTTGTTGCAGATGTCGTTACTGTCTCGTTACTATGTCTCACCCGATGGGAGACTCAGAACGCTATATCTGTTACGTCTTCCCCCTTTCAAGGGCAGACTCAGAACAAGGAGTGTCTGTTGAAAGAGTACCTTTATCCCTTTCCGATGAGGAGGAGATTGCAATTTGGCGCTTCTCCATTCAAGTGCTGTGATTGGCTGCTGGCATCAGAGGGGACACACAGAGTGTGACCCACCCTTCTTTCTCCTGTGGAACTCATTTGCATTAAGCACAAAGTTGGAAGTCTTTACAGTGTCTTTAAAGTTTACCAACGCATTTCTCACTTTCCAAACCACCACCAGAATACCTTTGGCAATATTCTAAACAAATAGAGACTAAACATGATGGAAAAAGATTGAACTGTCATTCACTTGTACATTAACAGCTGTATTTGTATCAGATGTTGCACTACAAATGGCTGTCACTGAGAATACTTATTTCTGTGAATAAGTGTGAAATGGATGTGTAGTTTGCATCAGTTCTAAGGTTTTCAAACATAGTTTTGAATGGATTTGGATGGATCTTTGTGATCTTTCTTTGTTTCACCCATTTCTGCTAAGGTCCCAAGGAATTTTTATGGCAGTCTCTGGCCAACTTTAGGAAGTAGTGTTTAGATGGGAAGGGTAATACTGCCTGTGGACCAATGAGAAGTCTTGTCTTCCAGGCTTGGTACAAGAGTCTCTTCTTACCCTCTAAGAGAGGTCTGGATGTTGTCCTTACATCTTTATCTGATGGCGTTGGACAGTTTTTTTGTGTTAGTCCACCGAGATCCAATCAAAATGTAGCAAACCTTTGTCCACTGTTACAGAGAGAGAGGGGCCCGGCCGTAAACTGGGCCCTGGAATTCACTACAATAATATTCATAACAATAGTAATAAAAACAATAGAAATGCTAAAGATGGCGATGATGATGATATTTTGCGATGATGGCAACAATGATATCAATAACAATGACAGTAATAATAATAATAATAATAATAATAATAACAATGATAATGATAAAATGACAATAGTAATAGTAATAATTAAATAATGACACATACCTAACACATACCACACCTCTCCTAGCTTCTGTGTCAGTGTGCATGTTTTTTTCCCCCCCTCATTCACAGTACAGTTACTATTTGCATGTATGCCTAAGCTGAGGTGCTGCATTAAAAGAAGGGTGTGGTGCATTAAAATCAGCATTTGGTGCATTAAAATCATGCGTGGTATATGTTAGGTGTTGATTTGGTTATATTTTTATATTTTAGGTAATTTTTATTATTATTATTATTATCATTATTCTTTTATTTATTTATTTAATTATTAAAGATATACATTATATCATTACCATCCTTATATTAAGCAAAACATCATCACACCGCCATCATTCCATTACTGCTAAATGTTTCTATGATATTGATAATATTAATAACAATAATGTCAATAATAATTATAATAATGAAAATACTCACGATATTACTAAAATCTTGTATAAATATGTATAATAATAAATGAATTCATAATTTATCAGGATGAGTGTGTCAGATTTGTAATAGTTGAAGGAGGTCTGATCTGGAGTGTTGTGGTTCCGATATACAGTTGTAATGAGGTGAAAAATATTCTAGGGAGATGTAGTCTATGAGCAAATTTTCCCAATGCATTATGTGAATAGTGTTTCGGGATTTCCAGTTCAAGAAGATAGTTTTCTTGGTGATGGCTAAGGCTACAAGGAGCATCCTTTTGTTTGGTATTTCCTGATTGAGAGTTGATAGATCAACCCAGTAGACAGAGTTGGAGGATAATGGGATGCGGCAGCCCAGGAGGGCGGGATAGGGATTCAGTGACGTCTTTCCAAAAGTGTTTAATGGGTGGGCAGTGCCATGTGGCGTGGATATATGTGTCCGGACAGTTTTGTGAGCAGTATGAGCAAATTATTGATGTGAATCCGATTTTAGACAGCCTTTCCCCAGTGTAGTGTGTTCTATGAAGAGTCTTATACTGTATGAGCTGAAGGTTGGCATTTTAGTCATGGAATATATATTTTTACAAATTTGAGTCCAGAAGTCAGAATCAGGAGCAATCCAAAGGTCTTCTTCCCATTTAATTGTTGGTAAAGTTATGGTTTTATTTGAATTAGTTATAATTTTGTATATTTTGGAAAGTAATTTTTTCGGGTAGGATATATTAACTAAATCTGCTAATGCGGTAGTGTCACAGAGACGAACTCCGTGGTTCCCTCCTCTGGCCATCGGAGGGAGCCATCACCAGAATACTAACACACACTCTTACACTTGCACTACATTTCCCACAAGCCCATACCTTAGACTGATTACACCGCCAGCTGTAACCCATAACCCGGACTATAAGTCAAGTCAAGTCAAGTCAAATTTATTTATATAGCGCTTTTACAATTGGTAATTGTTTCAAAGCAGCTTTACATATTAGAAGCACAGAAAAAAGGGAAGTGGTTAAAAATAAGCTGTACAAAACAAGCGTGGTAATATGTAACATATACAAGATGGTGCTACATTAAGCCAATGTCAGCTGACTCCCAGGGGTGGAAAAAACCCCCTAGGAGAAAAACCCAGCGTGCTAACACTGGGAAAAAAGTCCTAGGAGGGAAAAAACCCCTTGGAAGATATATATAATATATGTAAATGGATATGGAGATCAAAATCTGAATTATACATTTTTATTATAGAGATTAAAAATAGATTATATATAAATATATGTAAGCGGATACGGTGATTAAAAATCTGAATTATAGATGCAGCCAGAACTGGATCTGTAGGCCCATTGTCTCCTGGGCTACGTTGTAGTCAGGTCCAGACACAGGTTCTCCATCTGATCTGGATACGGCCTGGATCCAGTACCCGGCAAACCTCAGGATAAGCAGAGAGACAGATATTAGCGTAGATGCCATTCTTATTCTGATGTACAGGTATATCTAGTGTTA
Source organism: Culter alburnus (assembly GCA_028476615.1). Lineage (NCBI taxonomy): Eukaryota > Metazoa > Chordata > Actinopteri > Cypriniformes > Xenocyprididae > Culter > Culter alburnus. The sequence continues at coordinate 130,933 of JAOTNS010000435.1, forward strand.
GGAAATTCTCGGTTTCCGGCCGACCTAATTATTGCAGCGTAACAATCCTTTAACGGATTTGAAAAATGTTATGTATTGATAATGTGTTTGTGTATGCAAGAGCAAAGAGATGTGTTTTTAGTCTAGATTTAAACTGACAGAGTGTGTCTGCTTCCCGAACAATGCTAGGAAGATTGTTCCAGAGTTTAGGTGCTAAATAGGAAAAGGATCTGCCGCCTTCAGTTGATTTTGATATTCTGGGTATTATCAACTGGCCTGAATTCTGAGATTGCAATAAACGTGAAGGACTATAATGCATTAAGAGCTCACTTAGGTACTGGGGAGCTAAACCATTTAGAGCTTTATAAGTAAGTAGCAAGATTTTAAAATCTATACGATGTTTAATAGGGAGCCAATGTAATGTTGACAGAACTGGGCTAATATGGTCATACTTTCTGGTTCTAGTAAGAACTCTAGCTGCCGCATTTTGGACCAACTGTAGTCTGTTTAAAAGCCGAGCAGAACAACCACCCAGTAGAGCGTTACAATAATCTAGTCTTGAGGTCATGAATGCATGAACCAACTGTTCCGCATTTGTCATTGAGAGCATATGTCGTATCAAAGAGCACACCCAGGTTCCTAACTGAGGACGAAGGTTTAATGGAGCACCCGTCAAGTGTTAGAGAGTATTCAAGGTTTTTTCGTGAGGAAGTTTTTGGTCCAAAGATTAGGATATCAGTTTTTTCTGAATTTAATAATAAGACATTTCTTGTCATCCAGTTTTTAATGTCAGCTATGCATTCTGTTATTTTGTGAATTTGTAGGTTTCGTCAGGGCGCGAGGAAATATAGAGCTGAGTATCGTCAGCGTAGCAGTGAAAACTAACACCATGCTTCCTAATTATCTCTCCTAAGGGCATGTACAGAGTGAAAAGCAACGGTCCTAGTACTGAGCCTTGTGGTACTCCATATTGAACCTGTGATCGATACGACATCTCTTCATTAACTACTACAGACTGATAACGGTCAGATAAGTACGATTTGAACCATGCCAAAGCAATTCCACTAATGCCAATATAGTTTTCAAGTCTTTTTAAAAGAATGTTGTGATCGATAGTGTCAAAGCAGCACTGAGATCTAATAACACTAATAGAGAAATACAGCCACGATCGGATGATAGGAGTAGATCGTTTGTAACTCTAACGAGTGCAGTCTCAGTACTATGGTATGGTCTAAATCCTGACTGGAAATCCTCACAGATTCCATTTCTTTCTAAAAAGGAGCACAGTTGTGTTGAAACTGCCTTTTCTAGTATCTTTGACAGAAAAGGTAGATTCGAGATTGGCCTGTAATTTACTAAATCTCTCGGATCTAGTTGAGGTTTTTTAATAAGAGGTTTAATAATAGCCTGCTTAAGGTTTTTGGCACGTATCCTAGTGTTAAGGATGAATTAATTATATCAAGAAGTGGACCTACGACCTCTGGAAGCATTTCTTTCAGTAGTTAGTCGGCATTGGGTCTAACATACATGTCGTTGATTTTGATGATTTGATAAGTTTAGATAATTCTTCCTCTCCTATAGCGGCAAATGATTCTAGTTTTACCTCAGGGACACTACAGTGCACTGTCTGAAGCGAAACTGTAGACGGTTGCATGTTTATAATTTTCTCTCTAATATTATCAATCTTGCAAGTAAAGAAGTTCATAAAGTCATTACTGCTGTGCTCTATGGAAACGTCAGCAGTTGAATCTCTGTTTCTAGTTAATTTAGCCACTGTGTCAAATAAATACCTAGGATTATGTTTGTTTTCTATTAAGAGATTTGAAAAATAGTAGATCTAGCATTTCTTATAGCCGTTCTGTACTCAATCATTTTTTCTTTCCACGAAAGGCGAAAAACTTCTAGTTTTGTTTTCTTCCAACTACGTTCAGCTTTTCTAACAGCTCGTTTTAGAGCCGGAGTGTGCTCATCATACCACGGCGTTGGATTAGTTTCCTTAATCTTCTTTAGACGTAAAGGAGCGACTGCATCTAATGTGCTGGAAAAGAGAGAGCCAATAGTTTCTGTTGCAGCATCGAGTTCTTCTAAGTTGTCAGGTATAATAAGGCGATGAAACTGCTCGGGGAGATTATTTATAAAGCAATCTTTAGTGGTAGACGTGATGGTTCTACAATATTTATGGCTGGGTGGTGGTTTTGTAGCCTTGGCTAATTGTATTATACACGAGACTAAATAATGATCTGATATATCATCGCTCTGCTGTAGAATTTCAACAGCATCAATATCAATTCCATGCGACAGTATTAGATCTAGGGTATGATTACGACAATGAGTGGGTCCTGACACGTGTTGTCTAACTCCAATAGAGTTTAAAATGTCTGCAAATGCCAATCCAAATGCGTCTTTATTATTATCTACATGGATATTAAAATCACCAACAACAAGGACTTTATCCGCAGCCAGTACTAACTCTGATAGAAAATCAGCAAATTCTTTGATAAAGTCTGTATGGTGTCCTGGTGGCCTGTATACAGTAGCCAGCACAAATGTCAACTTACATAATGTTACATAAAGCACCATCACTTCAAAGGAATTATATTTGAAATTCTTTTGAATGATTCTGAATATATTACTATAAATTACAGCAACACCTCCCCCTTTGCCTTTCTGTCAAGGATTGTGTCGATAATCATAACCTTGAGGACTAGATTCATTTAAAGTAATGTAATCGTCTGGTTTTAGCCAGGTTTCTGTCAAACACAGCAAGTCTAGTTTATTGTCTGTGATAATTTCATTTACAATAAGTGCTTTTGAAGAAATAGATCTAATATTCAGTAACCCAAGCTTTATCATTTGTTTATCTGATTTATCTGTGATTTTAATTTTTTGAACATCAATTAAATTTTTACCCTTAAAAGGTTTCGGAAGTTTTTTGTATTTACTAGTTCGAGGTACAGACACAGTCTCTATGTGATAATCTAGGTGAGAGAGTTTCTATGTGCTGTGAATTATTTGAGTTCTGTGACGTGAGGCGGCTAGCAGACGGTCGGTTTAGCCAGTTTGTCTGCTTCCTGATCTGGGCCCTGGTTTGTCATGTTTCAGCTCTAAGACTATTTGCCAAATTTCTAGATAGAAGAGCAGCACCATCCCGGGAGGGATGAATACCATCTCTTTTCAACAGATCAGGTCTGCCCCAAAAGCTTTTCCAATTGTCTATGAAACCTATATTATTCTGCGGACACCACTTAGACAGCCAGCCATTGAGTGATGATAACCTGCTAACTATCTCATCACTCCGACGACAGGAAGGGCCAGAACAAATTACTTCTGCTGACATTGAATTTGCGAGTTCACACACCTCTTTAATGTTAACTTTAGTGATCTCCGACTGGCGAAGTCGAACATCATTTGTGCCGACGTGGATAATGATTTTAGAATATTTACGTTTAGCATTAGCCAGCACTTTTAAATTTGCTTTGATGTCAGGTGCTCTGGCCCCCGGCAAACATGTGACTATGGTGGCTGGTGTCTCTATTTTCACGTTCCGTGTAATAGAATCGCCAATAACTAGGGCACTTTCAACAGGATTCTCAGTGGGTGCGTCACTGAGTGGGGAGAACCTGTTTGATGTTCTAATCGGAACGGAAGAGTGGTGTTTGTTCTTGCCACTATGCCGCCTCACAGTCACCCAGTTAGCCTGCTGCGTGGCTTCTACAACCGGAACCGAATGTGCAGTGTTTACTAGGCTAGTCGCATCCAAAGCAGTATCTATAAAAGACTGCCATACACCTCAGTGCATCGCAAAGTCTTGTTTTGCCTAGGTGGACATTACTGAGCGTTTATACCCTGTTTGATTGCCTGTTGCTGACTACGTTTGATCCTGTTTCTCAACCCTTGCTGCCTGCCCTTTGATCCTTGCCTGGTTACTGTTCTGTGAGTTATATCTGCCCGTCCTGACCCATTGCCTGTTATTTGACTACGATTATGCCTGCCTCTGTCACTTCTGTTTGCCCCTGTCTGACCCAGCCTGTACGACCACTCTGTTTATAATAAAGCATGCAAATGGATCCCAGTCTAAGTGATGATTCGTTACAGGTAGGAAGGTAAAGATTGATAGTTCTATTGTTGATTTTGGATAAAACAGCTGATTTGAGTTGCAGATAATTCAAGAATTGATTGCTCCCGATACCGTACTCCTGGACTAAGTAGGAAAATGAAACAAAGTTGTTAGACTGAAAAATGTGATTTATATGTGTGATGCCCTTTTGTGCCCATTTATTGAAATTGAGTGTTTTTTTGTTGCTTGTGAAATCAGGGTTGTTCCAGAGTGGGGTGAGTTTAGATGGGGCCTGATTGGAGTTTGTGATTTGATGATATTTTCACCAGGCTGTCACAGCAGAGGCTATTGTCAATGCTTTGAAGCATGGGTGATGTTTAATGGACTGACTGAGAAAAGGGATGTCTGATATGTGCAAATTTTCGGAGAGTGATTGTTCTATGTCCAGCCATATAATGTCTGACTGAGTGGGGTGAATCCATTTATATATGTATTGAAGTTGGTTTGCTAGTGAGTAATGGTAAAAATGCGGTGCTTCTAATCCTCCTAAGGATTTGGGTTTTTGCTTAATGCTTAATTTTATCCGAGGTGGTTTATTTTTTCCAGTAGAATTGGGTAATGATGGAGTCTAAAAATTTGAACCAATTGAGAGAAGGTTGGGTTGGGATCATTGAGAATAAATAGTTTATTTTTGGAAGAACTGTCATTTTGATTATAGCTATTCTGCCCTGGATGGAAAGTGGTAAGTTGTGCCATCGGTGAAGGTCGTCTTCTATTGTTTTCAGTAAAGGAGTGAAGTTGAGTCCAGTCAGCTCTGACAGCCTGGAGGAAACCCTAACACCTAAATAAGTGATGTGGCCTGTGCATAGAGGAATGGGTGATACATGGGCTACCACATCCCATTTGGTTTGATGTAGTGGAAGAACTGAAGATTTATTCCAATGTATTGCATACTCGGATATTGTAGAGTATAAATCAGTGGTTTTAGTTATTTCTTGCAGAGATGATTGAGGATTTTGTAAAAAGAGTAAAATGTCATCAGCATATAAACTAATCTTATGTTGTGTTTGGGGTGTGTGGATTCCTCTGATGAGTGGGTTCTGAAGGATGGCTGCTGCTAAGGGTTCAATGAAGATTCTGAATAAAGAAGGAGAGAGTGGGCATCCTTGCCTAGTCCCCCTGTGCAGTGTGAAGCTTTGTGATGTTAGTCCATTGGTTGTGACTGTGGCAGAAGGTGTGTATAAAATTTTAATCCAATTAATAAATGACTCACCAAAGCCAAATTTTTGTAATGTGGTGAATAAAAAGTTCCAATTGACTCTGTCAAAAGCTTTTTCTGCATCTAAAGTGACTATAATGGTATTTTCCTGCTGTAGTGATGAATAATGGATTAAATCGTATAGTCTGCGTGTGTTGTTGGATGCCTGCCTACCTTTAATAAAACCAGTCTGATCCGGGTGGATTATGAATGGGATAATTTTTTCAATTCTATATGCAAGAACTTTACTGATTATTTTGATGTCTACGTTGATGAGAGATATAGGACGGTAGTTTGACGGAAGGGTTGGATCTTTATTTAGGTTTAGGGATAAGTGAGATAGTGGCTGTGTTCATGTGCACTGGTAATCTTGAAGTTTAGCACAGAAGTTTCGAAATATTGTATTTATTTCTTGTGGAGAGTTGGTAGGCTTCCCTGCTGAGTCCTTAATAGTTGCAATAGTTACTTTTTCTCTGTTTCTTTTTAATCTGATTGGCCAAATATTTACTGGATTTGTTGCTATGATGGTAGGTTTCTTGACAGAGTCTATGAATTCGAAATTGAGTTTTTTTTTTTATGATTTCATTTAGCAGGAATTTTTGTTTTCTTAATTCATTATATATTACTTCTGTTGGGTTATTTGCATGTAATATTTCAAGTTCTTTTATTTTATTTTCTAGTCTGATTTCTTCTTGTTTTTCTATTTTCTTTTTATGGACGGAGAATGAAATGATTTTTACCTCGTAATACTGCTTTGCCTGTTTCCCAATGTAATGAAGCAGATAACTTTGGTGAGTCGTTTATTTCTAGGAAGGATGTCCACTCTCTTTTAACTGTCAAACTCTGGGTCTTTAAGGAGTGATTTGTTAAAGCGCCATCTACTGATGTGTTTATGTAAATTAGCTGAATTCCATATGAATGTTACTGGTGCATGGTCCATGATGCTGATGGAGTGGATTTTGTGCTCAGAGATATTTGTTATGATTGAATTGCTAGTTAGGAAAAAGTCTATGCGAGAGTAGCTGTGATGAACTGATGAGTAAAATGTATATTCTCTGTCAGTTGGATGCTGTAGCCTCCAACTATCACCAAGGCCAAAATCTCTCATGGACTGTATTATTGTGTCAGTGGATTGCCAGTGTCTTTTATTACTTGCGGATCTGTCAAGTGATGGGTCAATTACGGTGTTAAAATCGCCTCCTAAAATTACTGGGCCGTTGAAAAAATTTGAAATAGAAGGGAAAAAAAAAGTGTGGCAGGGTTATCTGAATTTGGGCCGTAAACGTTGGCAATTGTTACCGGGTTATTGTTAATTGTTATGTTTATTGAGATTTTCCAATAGAATGTTGACTAAATTTCATGAGGGACACACACAGGGTGTGGTCCTGAACACGCTGCAGCTGTGACCAACCACAGAGTGATTTCCAAAGCTAATCTAATGGTTAATCGCTAATGCTCTTGATTATTCCAAATACCAGGTAATTCTCTGCTGTTTTAATCACTTCTTTTTACTTTTTTATTTATTATTATTTCTTTAATCTATTTGATTAATTTACATTTACTCCTATTTTCTTGTGAGGTATTTGTTGGCCCAGAGAGCCCGAAAGGAACCAGAAACACTTTTTATTTTTGATTTTGTTTATTCCCAACAAGTGCACTATGACCCTGCTACTCAAGTATTCATAACTATAGTTCTGTGCACTAGTTATAAACACAATCTGAATAGGAAAGCTGCTCTTTTTCCCTTTCCTTCTCTTCCTCTGTTTGTAAGGGATCTAGACTGTTGTTGTTACAGTTGCTGGTTAGGAGCATAAACACGCACGACGAGGAGTATAGAAATATAACTTTCTTTAATAAATCCACAAGGAGAGTAATCCATAAACAGGAACAACGGGGAGACAACCAAACAACACATGAACGATACTGGACAATACTACACAGGAAACACAGGGCTTATATACACAGAAACATAAGGAGGTGATAAGACACAGCTGAATGTGATGATTAAGGTGATCTGTAACCATGGTGATAAACTAGTGGCGGGAAATGGAACAACAAGTCCAAAACAGAGTGCACATGTAACATATCGCCCCCTCCCGGAAAGGCGCGTCCTCATGCTGTGGAGAGGGGAAGATGAAGATGAGATGCTGAAGATGGTGTAGGAGGTGGCTCAGGAGGCAGACGACTAACCGGGAGGAGGCGAAGTGCAGGAGTCCAGGGTGATGCAGGTGATGGAGTCCAGGGAGGTGCAGATGGTAATGGAGTCCAGGGAAGTGCAGATGGTGGTAAAATCCAGTGAGTAGCCTTGAGCAGGGGAGTCCAAGTGATGCTCCAGGCCACAGCCAGGACGGCGACCCACGGTGGCAATGCTGGAGGGAGGCGTCGAGGTGGTGAATCTCTCCAAACAACCTTGGGAGGTGTGGAAGCAGCGCAGCCGATGGAGATGGATCCTTAGGCGAAGACAGAGAGCCGAAGGAGTGGAGTGATGCAGATGGTCTCGGAGTCTGTGACGGAGTCGCAGCAATGACCCCCTGAGGCGGAAGCAGGGTACCGGAGGGCTGAGGTGGAGCTGGAATGACTGAGGGGCGAGGCAGAGTCTGAGGGAAGGCGGAGCCAATCGGAGCCGTAGGGGTGGAAGGTCAGAGAAACTCGAACGACCCGTAAGTCCGTGGCGATGTGATAGCGATGTCTGACCCACGCGGAGTCGAGGGTCCGAGGGAGTCCAGTGGAGCTGAACGCTCAATGGTCTCTGCTGTAGATGAGGGTGGAAGGAGCAGCGGCGGAGGAGTCAGGACGATGAGCTGAGGTGTTATGACATGATCTGAGGCCGGAGGTGGAGCCGCAGGATCCTCATCGCCTGACGCTGGCTCACAGCAGGCCCCAGGTGTAGCCACGCCACTGAGAGGAGGCTGGTGTAAAACTGGGGGAATGATGGGAGACAGCAAGGGCTGGAGAAAGAGCTGGTGAATAGAGGGATTGAAAAATAAAAAATTTTGAATAGAGGTTTGGAGAGGAGGTGGGAGAGGGAGGCTGGGCGGGACAGATTTGATGTTTCCTTGTCCCTTCAGATCTGGTCTCGAAGAAAAACTTGCAGAGTCAAAGTTTCAGGTCTCAGAAAAACTCACAGAGTCGAAGTTCCAGGTCTCAGAAGTATTTAACTTTATTGTCAAGCAACAAAGTGAGATGCCAGCTCCGCATCTGAGGCTCCTGTAGCGAATTAACTCAAAGGGGAAATATTAATAATTATTCATAACTCAATATGATTTATTAATTATGATTAATTATGAATGTGTAAATCTGTTAATCAGATTTACTGGATATAGCTACATTAATCTTAATATTACAATCAATTAACCTGTTGTCCAGGGAACACTCAGTGTTGATTGTTTAATAATTCTAAGAAATGTTCATTTCCAGGTTATGGAAAAATAACATTCGTATTGAACTGTGCTACTTAGAGCATAGGTTCGGGATCTAAATCACTTCAGAGGCAATTAATTAGCAGATGGAGTCAGAACCAAACATATATTGTGCACAATCTTTATTAACTAACTCACAAACACATAACTAAACTAACAAACCCATAACATACAACAAAGGTCACACATGCATTTACACATTCATACACACCACACTCCGTTGAACCGGAGGAGGTACTGTTACTAGAGCTATAGGAAAAGTCAAAGGAAAGGACTCATCAGTTTCTTTTAGCAATAGCAAAGGTAAGCCTTACAAATCAATACTAAATCGCTGTTTAGCATTAAAATGTACGATACTTGCAAAATGCCTTTAGGCTGAGGAGCATTGGCTCTGCCATCTGAGGAGAGATCTTGAGGATTCAGTCCGAAGTTGTTGCCAGTCTTTTCTATGTTGGATGTCGAGCATATGGCTGGGTGTTGTAGGCCGGGGCCTACCGGCCTTGCGGGCCTGGCCTAGGCCAGCCGCAAGGAGATCCATTCGGTCGTCCAGAAGCAAGGAAAAAGAGAGGGAGTGGCATTGTTTGCTGGCTTTTAACCTCTGGTCAAAGCCCAACCTCTTAAGGTTGATGCAGCCAATGAAGGTGTTGTATTTCCGGGTGACAACACACCTCCTGTCCGGGCTTTTACGACCAAGAAAGATTAACAAGCTGAGTCCCTGAATAAGAAAAATTAAAGATTCTTGTAATACTGATGTGTTGCACAGGTATGGACATAACATAAATTACCAAATAGGAATCGAAAGTTGGAGTCCGTAGATACCAAACATGCTACCCATGTGATTCCAGTTAACTATACATTGCAGCTCTGGAATATTAATACCAAACTAGTTCAAAAGAGAAAATGAATACATAGAATAAAGCCCATGAAAGAAAAGTCATGAGATGGGAAACTTGGATACATGTTTATACATTTCCCAAGTGGTTATATAGAGAGTACATAGGATTAAAGGAGTTTATTTGTCCTTCTCAGAAAGAATGAGTCACTGGTCTCTGCAAAATTCTTCCTGATCGTAAAAGGTCCAAGTATCTGTAACAGGACACCTAGTTCTTCTGTAGTTTAGCTAGTTTGGGATGCTAGTTGCAGTTTTAGGGGGATGGGTTCACAGAGCTTTGATAGAGTGAGTTTAAAACTATTGGTGAACTAATAAATAATTGTGTCTGATTTGTCTCAGTCATTACACTCCCTTAGCTGGGGCAGTTTTATACATTTTTCTTATCTCTTAAAAAACACACCAAAGTAATATCATTGGCTGGTAATATTCGCTCTTACAGTTATTTTCCATGATATCATCTACGGGGGCTCTTCTCTCACACCTCCTTCCTATGTACTCCCCGACCTTTCTGCCATAGTCATTTCACCAATTAAAACTTCAGGTGTTGCTTATGTAAGAGACAATTTTCTTAGTAAGGGTGGCCGACTGCCAACTACTGTACATCTTCTACCTTAATCTCTCATGGCCTTCTGCCAATTGATGGTCAACTCTTTTCCCATTGGCCAAATGAAACATTGTATCAAAACAGTCCATATTACCCGGAGGCAAGAGGCCTTCATGTGACACCCTTTACTGATGGTCTTGTTCATTTCACAGCCACCTGTTGTCTGGTGGAAAATTACCAACAAAATATGGTCAGTGGCAAAGTAAACTTGTTTGACCCTTACAGTTAAATAGGCCAAGAGGGCCTCACAACACTTCTAGCTTTTATAGTAAACAAACAAATTCTACAATTGTTTTCTATTGGATGGATAAAATACTCACCAGTTCATCCAAAATAGAACAGACAGTTTCAAAAGGAATTAACGGAGGTAGGGTATCCTCTCCAAACTCAAAACAGTCATTAGTGCATGCCTGGAACTCACTCTCAGTGGCGGAGTGTGGACGGTGCTCCATTCCAAGCCCTCGTCTTCCTCACTGACTCCCTCGGTGATGGATGTTGCAGCCAACTCGCACACGATGTTACGCTCAGTCTTTCCACTTGTCGCTGGCTCTCGCATCGCGGTGGAGGCGGGCTCTCTGTCTCCGGTGGTGTCGTGCTGACTTTCCACGCCGTCTGGAGGTTCCTGGCTGGGCACTGGAGTGGGAGTGGGGCCACCCACTCCACGTATTCAGGGAAGCTCCCTCGAGGCGGTTCCCCGGACAGCTGCGCTTTTGTGGTGGTGTTGAGGCCGGCGAACAGAAAGTTGCAAAGGCTGCTGTCCGGGAAATGTGTAGCTGGTGCTAGGAACAAAAAATCTTCCAAATGTGCCTCGAGGGAGCGGTCCTTCTGCTCAAGCAGATTAACAGAAATGCGGGTGTGTACATAATGACGGGAACGAAAAGTGAAACATGAAAAACACTGACACGGAAAACAAAAAACATGCCGCAATCTGTTTAACTATTATGGTCCGGTATTCTGTTACAGTTGCTGGTTAGGAGCATAAACACGCATGACGAGGAGTATAGAAATATAACTTTCTTTAATAAATCCACAAGGAGAGTAATCCATAAACAGGAACAATGGGGAGACAACCAAACAACGCATGAACGATACCGGACAATACTACACAGGAAACACAGGGCTTATATACACAGAAACATAAGGAGGTGATAAGACACAGCTGAATGTGATGATTAAGGTGATCTGTAACCATGGTGATAAACTAGTGGCGGGAAATGGAACAACAACAAGTCCAAAACAGAGTGCACATATAACAGTTGTGAGCCATCAGGAGATTCTGAGAAATAATTGACCATAAGAACCATCTTAGGTCATGTATTAAATCTCAGCTTACGCTTTTCAGAAACATTCTCGAAACCACACAAATCTTAGCATCCTAGCATCCATAGGATCGTGAGCATAGAAGACATGCTTCACTAGCAAACTATGCCTGAAACAACCAGTTGGATGTTATATTCCTAGCTTGTTCACTACTTATGAATTCTTTAGGGCCATGCATTAGTTTCTCACCACAAGTGTGTCAAAATGTTGCAAATGCTCTGTTTAACCTCCCAGACAGGAGACCCAAAAGACTGTGAAGCCATCATGGCTGCTGCTGACGACTGACACCACCAGAACCAAAATCAACTGGACAATGAGAGAAGAGGACCAATGACACATGACCAAAGCCAGAGTTACAGCCACACCGGGCTGATCAAGAGTATGATACTCCTTAGCCCTAGTGCATGGAGCTAAAAACAAAAGGTAAACAACCTCACATAACAGATCAGAGTCCTGCGAGGAGCAGACATGTGATCAAAGCCTCACAGACCAGCCAAGCCCTGGAAGAAGCCATGAAAGACAACACCCTCAACCTGCAAATACCACAGGACATCCCACAGCCATCAACTACAACATCCTCCTCCAAACTCTTCACACGGGTGTCAATTGGAGGCTGCATGAGGACAGCTGGACGCGTCTGCCATGAGAAAAACAGCTCCCTGAACAGAACTCACCTGAGGAATACGGTGAATTAAAAGCTTTTTGCCCAACAGAGCTCAAGCAAGCTCAAGTCGGCACTGCCACAAAAGCAGAGCCACGCTCCAACCTTCAAACTTCTCGTGATTTTTGTTAGCAGAGGCCAACAACCACCTGCTAACCACCTGCTGACCTCCTGCTGACCTCCTGCCACCTGCACCAGGTCAGTTTGAAAACCTGTTCATGCTACACAGTGCCCTAACCACTTCCTGCAACCACCAGCAAACATCTAACTGACTGCAGGGTGACAGGTGACACACTGCCAAGGCACTGGCTGCTTCAACACCTGCAGTAGAAGCTCAGAGACATGAGCTTGTCCACTGTCTACACCACTTGCCATGGAACGACTACCACTCCAGGAGACACAAATAACCAGAGCCCATCACAGCTTTCCAGCCTTGTGTGCCAGAAATGTGTCTGATTTTTTTTTGCACCTTCAATGTCGCTCGCTGTTGCCATAGGGGCATAGGGACAACAACGATCGAAAGGGAGGATTGTAACGACTGAGACAAATCAGACACAATTATTTGTTATAGTTAAACAATAATTGTTTAAAACTCACTCTGAGGTCTGTCCCCCATCCCCTAAGAAGACCAGCCTTTTGCAAGGGGCCCAGTTACAAGTTTTATTGCCGCCAAAATATGTGGGTTGCCATGTGGAAGAGCAGAGAAGAGCAGAGACAAAGAGACACACAGAAAACCTGCATCTTTCACATAGAAAACAGACTTTCCTGCATTAATTTATAGACAGACTGTTTTATAAATGAACATGCATATCCCCAGGAAATGGTATCCATTATTACTGTTTGTTGTATTGAACTCAGTATTTTATTTACATGTTTTATGATACATTTACGGTAACTTCAATTATGCCATGTTTAGTGTCTATGGGTTCGTATCGAGAAGATTTAAAGGCTTGTGTATACGATATGTTGATACCTGTGCAACACATCAGTATTACAAGAATCTTTAATAGTTCCTCTTCAACAACTCAGCCATTTTAATCACGCTCGGTCATAAAAGCTCCCATAGAGGAATTTTGCTGCTCGGAGATCCTACCCACTTCATTGGTCAGGTCAACCCTTAGTGGTGTGACTTCTCCCAGAGCTTAAAGCCAACATGCAATGCTCCTCCCTCTCTCACTTGCTTCTTTGGACGGACTGACGCCCTGCAGGGTGACCTCTTTAGGCCAAAGCCTAAGGGCCTGCCAGGCCTGTAATCCTAAACCTGCAACTCCAGCCATGTGCTCATCTAGAAGAGTAAAAGAATTCTTTCCTACAAGATTCAAACTAACCATGCAAGTTTGTTATCACTTCTTCATTCAACGCAGAAGACATTGATTGGAACTTCAGTACCATCAGACCAAATTTTCAGGACTTCCTACGGCAACAATATATCCAGACGCTCTTCAAAAATTGTGAACCTCCTATGTTACAAGGGAGTTTTTTTATGATGAATACTGCTGATTCTTTTCCTGGTTTTTGGTTTCTTCGTAGTGTCGTGGCAGATTCGATGTATCTTTGTCCCTTCAGATCTGGTCTCAAAGAAAACCTCGCAGAGTCGAAGTTTCAGGTCTCAGAAGTATTTAACTTTATTGTCATGCAACAAAGTGAGATGCCAGCTCCGCATCTGAGGCTCCCTTAGCTGGGGCACAGTTTTATATATTTTTCTTATCTCTTAAAACACACCAAATTAATATCATTGGCTTTTTCTTATCTCTTAAAACACACCAAATTAATATCATTGGCTGGTAATATTCACTCTTATATTTTCCCATATTCTCACTTACACGTGCTCTCCCCTCACACCTCCTTTCCATGTACTCCCCGACCTTTCTGCCATAGACACTTCACTAATATAATTGCAGGTGTTGCTTATGTAAGAGAATTTTCTTAGTAAGGGTGACCAGCTTCCAGCTACTGTACATCTTTTGACTTCATTTCTCATGGGCCTTCTGCCATTTGATGGTCAAACCCTTTCCCATTGGCCAAATGAAACATTGTATCAAACCAGTCAACACTCCACAGAGGCAAGAAGCCTTCACGTGACACCCATAATAATGGTCTTGTTCATTTCACAGCCATTTGTTGCTAGTGGAAAATTACCAACAAAATATGCTCAAGTAAACTTGTTGACCCTTACAGTTATAAAGGCCAGAGCCCTCAAACACTTCTAGCTTTATAGTAAGCAAACAAATTCTACAATTGTTTTCTACAATTTTTTCTAAGGGGATAGGATGGATAAAATTTACAATTGTTTTCTATAGGATGGATAAAAACTCCATTCATAGCTCCTACTGTTTCCCACTTCCAGTTTCATTCTATCATTTATCATTTTTCCCATTTATGTGTGACTTGCGTGTATGTATGTTTGTTTTGTTAGTTAGCTATGTGTTTGTGATTTAGTAAATTAAAACTGACTCCCTGTCTGCGAATAGAGTGCCTCTTAAATGATCAGATCTTGACTACATGCTCTGAGTAGTACGTACAATAAGAATGTTGTTTCCCATAACCTGGAAAGGAACATTTCGTTAGAATTAATAAACAATTAACACTGAGTGTTCACTGGACGAACAGGTTAATTGAACGTAGGGCTGTTCAACGATAACCGTGGTTATCGTGTACAAAATAGAGTCTGTGTTTACGTAATATGTGTTTGTTTTGTGTATAATTATTATGTATATACAATATATACACACACATACATGTATATATTTAAGAAAAATATCTTATATTTCTATACAAATATTACATTTATATATAATTTAAATATATAAAAATATAAATATATTTATATATTTATAATACATGCTTAATTTTTTAAGTAGATACATGTATGTGTATATACACAAAACAAACACACATATATTACTAAACGCAGACTCTTATTTGTACACGATAACCACGGTTATCATTGAACAGCCCTAATAGAGTGCCTCGGGATGACGCATTTTTGTAGGCAAAAACCGAAGCGAGTTAGCATTTTTGGACTTCCGTTTCCAACGCCGTAAAGTCTATGGGTTTTTTGAATGGGTTTTGCTAAATCGCCTGAAATAAGGTCTGTGGTTAACAAAGCCTCTAAATACTTTCCGTTTTGATCTATGATAAAACACATAACCCACTTGTGATTTTTTAAACTTTACTGTGTTTAAAATCGGTGGTTGTAACAAATTGCTAAAAGGGGACTACTTCCTTTGGCGGGGACTTTAGACTCATCATAAAAATGGGAATTTGGACAGCATTTCTCATGAAAAAGTGGATAAGTATTCATACACAGCGCATATCATAATCAGCGAGCATGTTTGTAAATAAAGTTGTTTTTTAAATACAGTTTGAGGAAGCTTGGTGGTGACGACGTTGATCCGCGACCATGGTGTGCTGTATCCGTTTAAGCCTACTGTTAGCCTTTTATATCTGACGACTTTAATTAGGCTTCAAAATCTATAAATGTTGTGTTAACTTGTAAAGATTATCTTGATAGACAAAACGTGTAAGTGTCATAACCCTTTGTTAAACACAGAGCTTATTTTCTGTGATTTTCCAAAAGTCTATGGGAAAAATGCATAGGCTTTCAACCGAGGGAACCCGTGCGCCACTAACTTCCGGGTTGGCCTACAAAAACGCGTCATCCCTGGGGCACTCTATAGAACGTAATATTAATTTTATTACATTAAGTTAATTTTATTAACTGATCTAAATATTCATAATTAATTATAACTAGTTATGATTAATTATCATATTTATTTTGAGCTAATATCACTATGGGGGGTGGCGCTTAGCAGAGCGCGAGCGCCGTCTATGCTCAGGCCATGATGCGGGCTTGTCTTTGGGTGGCGGCTGAGCTGGCACCAACTTAGGGCGGCTTGAAGCAGAGAAGCTGGACCATTTTGGCAGAAAGTGTCGCATGGCCTGGGACTTTTACAGTGCTGTGAAGCGCTCTGCAAATCCATTGACGGCAAGGCCAAAGAGACCAGTGGGGGAGATGGGCGAGTCAAGGAAGACAGCCTTGTCCGCATCTTTGATCTCGGTCAGGTTGAGCGATAGGTGGCGCTCCAGCACCACCAGGCTGGCCATCGAACGGCCAATCACCTGAGCCGTGGTCTTTGTGGCACGCAGGGCCAAGTCTGTGGCGTTTCGCAGCTCCTTGAAGGTGGCTAAGTTGTGTCCAGCCTCGTCCAGGAGGAGCTTTGCTTGGTAAACTTGGAGTACCGCCATCGAATGCAAAACTGAAGCTGCCTGACCGGCCGAGGTGTACGCCCGTCCAGCGAGGGCCAACATGGTGCGTTAGGGCTTGGATGGGTGGGCGGCCTTTGACTTCCATCCAATGGCAGCAGGCTAGCACAATTGTGCGGCCACAGCTTCATCCAAAGGAGGCAGCTTCTCATATCCTTTCTGCCCAGCGCTGTCAACGGAGGTGAGAGCGTGAGATGCAGAAGGATGCAGGCGGGCAGAGTAGGGGGCACGCCATGACTTAGAAGGCTTGTCATAGACCTCCAGAAAGAAGGGCGCTGACAGCTGAGGAGGCGCTTGGCGGCGTTCAGGCAGGAGCCACTTGTCTAAGCGGCTGTGTGTGGGTTCCTCAGGCGCAGACCACTCAAAACCGAGCTGTTCAACTGCCTTTGACAGCACATGGGTGAGCTCCGAATCGATGGATGCCCTAGCGTCAATCGGCTCCAAAGACGGCAAGGCGGCGGGGTCATGAGGCGAGCCCGACTACTCCTTGGCATCCAAAGCCGCCAAGGACATGCTGTCATCTAGCGGCTCTTCATCACATCCCCCGAATGAGATATAATTCATAATGCTCCAAAGCTTCCTGAAGCAGTGTTTTGAAATCGGCCATCACTATATAAGTCGTTATTTTTTTTTTTTGGCGCACCAAATATTCTTGTCGCTTTATAATATTAATATTGAACCACTGTACCCACATGAACTGATTTAAATATGTTTTTAGTCCTTTATGGATCTTGAGAGAGGAAATGTCCTTTGCCTCCTATGCAGGCCTCACGGAGCCATCGGATTTCAACAAAAATATCTTAATTTGCGTTCCAAAGATTAACTAAGGTCTTACGGGTGTGGAACGGCATGAGGGTGAGTAATAAATGACAGAATTTTCATTTTTGGGTGAACTAACTCTTTAGGAGAGTTTAGGATCTGCCGCAAACATCTTGGTGCCAGATACCATAGCACACCTTATATATACACCTTATATATATATATATATATATATATATACAGTGGTGGTCAAATTATTGGCGCCCTTGGTAAATATGATCACAGATGACTGTAAAAATAAATCTGCATTGTTTATCCTTTTGATCTTTAATTCATAAAATTAGCAAAAAACTAACCTTTCATTGAAGGAAAAGATTTGAAAGTGGGGGGAAAATCACATTATGAAATAAATGTAGCGTCTGGACCAATCCGGCACACAAAATGATTCATTATATTTAAGGATTTACCCATAAACTCACTCTATCAAAGCTCTGTGAACCCATCCCCCTAAACTGCAACTAGCATCCCAAATGTAGCTAACTACAGCAGAACTAGGCGTCCTGTTACAGATCCTTGGACCTTTTACGATCAGAAGACTTTTGCAGAGACTAGTGACTCCATTCTTTCTGAGAAGGACAAATAAACTCCTTTTAATCCTATGTATTCTCTATATAACCTTGGGAAATGTATAAACATGTTCCAAGTTTCCCATCTCATGACTTTTCTTTTATGGGCTTTATTCTAATGTATTCATTTTCTCTTTTGAACTAGTGTGGTATTATATTCCAGAGCTGCATGTATAGTTAACTGGAATCACATGTAGCATTTTTGTATCTACGGACTCCAACTTTTTGATTCCTATTTGGTAATTTATGTTATGTCCATACCTGGTGGCAACACATCAGTATTACAAGAATCTTTAATAGTTCTTATTCAAGAACTCAGCTTGTTTAATCTTCTTGGTCGTAAAGCCCGACAGGAGGTGTTGTCGCCCGGAAATACAACACCTTTATTGGCTACATACATCAACACTTACGAGGTGGACTTTGACCAGAGGTTAAAAGCTAGAGAACAATGCCACTCCCCCTCTTTTTCCTTGCTTCTGGACGCCCGCCGTATCTCCTTGCGGCCGGCCTAACGCCCGCAAAGGCTGGTAGGCCTCGGCCTACAACATCCAGCCATTTGCTCATCACCCAACTAGGAAAACTGGCAACATTCAGATGAAAACCTCAAGATTTATCCTCAACCTGCAGATCCGACGCTCCTCAGCCTAAAGGCAATCTTGCAAGTATCGTACATTTAACACTAAACAGCGATTTAGTATTAATTTGTAAGACTTACCTTTGCCATTGCTGAAGAAACTGATGATTCCTTTCCAGATTGTCCTTTGACTTTCTCCTATAGCTCTAGTAACAGACCTCCTCCGGTTCAACATATCATACTCATTCTTACCTACATACGTGGTGTGACCAAATGTTATGTGTTTGTTAGTTTAGTTATGTGTTTGTGAGTTAGTTAATAAAGATTGTGCACAATACACGTTTGGTTCTGACTCCGTCTGCTAATAGATTGCCTCTTAAGTGATTTAGATCCCGAATCTATGCTCTAAGTAGCACGGTACAATGAGAATGTTATTTTTCCATAACCTGGAAATGAACATTTCTTTAGAATTATTAACAATCACACTGAGTGTTCCCTGGACAACAGGTTAATTGATTGTAATATTAAGATTAATGTAGCTATATCCAGTTAATCTGATTAACAGATTTACATATTCATATAATCATATAATAAATCTTATTGAGTTATGAATAATTATTAATATTTTCCCTTTGAGTTAATTCGCTACATAAATGTTTTTCTCCAAAACATGTTGGCCAAAATTACTGGCACCCCTAGAATTTTTTATGAGTAAAATATCTCTGAAGTATATTCCCATTCATATTTACATTTTTTTTTAGCACACCAGGGTGATCAAAACATGAAACTGTCCAGCCATGACTCATATTCCACAGGAGTATTAAAACATGTGGAAACACAAAGGCCAAATTCCCTTAATCATTCACACGATAAAAACCAAATATAGTTCTGATGTGCAGCAAAAGATTGTTGAGCTTCACAAAATTGAAAGTGGCTCTAAGAAAATGCTAAAGCTTGAAATCCCCATTTTCCACTATCAGGGCAACTAATTGATGTTACAAATCTGCCTGGAAGTGGACATTGTCTAATCGTCTAAGTGCTGTAAGGAGGAGAGTTTGAGTGGGCCAAGCTCTCCAAGGATCACAGTTGGAGAATTACAGAGATTAGTTGAGTCTTGAGTCTCAGAAAGCGTAAAAAAAAAAAAAAAAAAAAATCCAACAGCACCTACATCCCCACAAGGTTTTGGGAGGTTTCAAGAAAAATCCTCTGCTCTCATCCAGAAAACAATCTCCAGCATATTCAGTTGTCAGACACGACTGGAACTTCAAACGGGGACCGGCTTCTATGGTCAGATGAACTAAAAAAAAAGAGCTTTTTGGCAGCAAACCCACCAGATGGGTTTGGTGCACACATGGATAAAAAGTACCCCATGCCACGGTTAAATATACTGCTGGATCTTTAATGTTGTGGGCCTATTTTCTGCTGGAAGTCCTGGACATCTTGTTCAGATATATGGTATCCTGGATTCTACTAATATCAACAGATAAAAAAAATCAAAACCTGACCACTTCTGCTAGAAATCCAATAATGGGCTGTGGTTGGATCTTCCATCAGGCAATGATCCAAACAAACATCAAAACCAACACAAAAATGTGTCACTGAGCACAAAATGAAGTTCTACCATGGTCTTCCCAGTCCCCTGACATGACCCCTAAAGAAATGAGTGGAGTGAACTGAAGAGAAGAAGCACCAACATGGAGCTGGGAATCTGAAGGATCTGTAGAGATTCTGCATGAAGGAATGGTCTTGATCTCTTGTCAGGTGTTCTCCAAACTCATCAGGCATTATAGAAGAAGAGTCAGAGCTGTTTTCTTGGCAGAAGGAGGTTGCAAAAACTATGAATAAAAGGGTGCCAATAATTGTGGCCAACGTGTTTTGGGATATAAACATTTATTTTATAATGTGACTTTCCCCCCACTTTCAATTCTTTTTCTTCAATGAAGGTTAGATTTTTGCTAATTTATGATTAACGATCAAAAGGATAAACAATGCAGATTTATTTTTACAGTCATCTTTGATCATATTTACCAAGGGTGCCAATAATTCTGACCACCACTGTATATATATATATATATATATATAAATATACACAACACAACAGTTCTTTCTGGTTCTCGAATTTGATTGGCTGATAGCCGTGCAACATTCTAGTGATGACAGCACTCCTACCTTTTTACCGTTTGTATCACTCCACTTGAAGCAACTGTCATGGCGGCCTAGCAAATCCAGCGTAATTTTTGCGAATACTACACTTGTTGAACCACGAACTGTAGTTTTAAGAGTTTTTTAGGTGAGAATGTAGTTGTTTACACCTGAACTTGTCTGAACAAGTTTTACAATTTGTTCAGACGTTTTTGGAAGATGCGAGCTCCAGGCTGTCAGCGGCCATTCAGGGGTCATGTACACGCCGAGAACAGCTTCATCTTGGCCAGTGCTTTGGGGATTTGCTGCTGTGTCTGATATAGTGGTTAAACAAGATATAATTAATTTTGGGTACATAAAACAGACAATCTTTGGTCTTATTAATCTATTACTTGTAGGTTTTGTCACAAGCTCATTAAAATCCTTTTCATTCGTTAAATATTTGTAAAACCCACTTTTTTTTTTTTTTTTTTTTTTACTTTTTTTTGCCATTTGGTTGACAACCTGTCGTGGCACACTAGTGTGTCATTTATAATGGCTATTTTTGTTAATTTAAATATTGTTGTTCAATAAATATTATTTTATATAAATATGTTGTATTTGGTATTGAGAAAGGGTCCATTAGGGCGTAATATGGATTGAGTGAAAGTTACATTAATATGCCATAGATTTCAACAAAACTTTACGAGTCAATGAGACTCATTCAAGGTGTCAGTCACAAGAGACTTTTAAATTGAAAGGAACTTTGGCAAAGGAAGTTGTTTTAGAGATGTATGGGCAACACTTTAGAATACTGATCCTTCATTAATGAATAACTACACAGGAACAAATGAGTAATGCATTATTAGCACTCTAGTAACTGCTATTAACTAACAAGAAACTCTGATTAATGAATTATTAAGTAATTGTGCTCAGTTGAAGGTGGTAGTTCACTATTAGCTAATCAGTAACTACTGTTTTTTCATTCCTGCCAGAAAACTACTAAGAACTACTATATACAGGTTCATAATTATTGTGAATAATGCATATGTATAATTAATTCTAAAGTGAACATCATGGTAACCCACTAGTAATTACTTTAGTGTTACCAAATACATCAGAAGGAATTACTGTACAAAACTGTACAAAAACCTCAAAGGTTTACAATGACTTCAGTAGTTACTAGAGAGTTATGTTTTTCACTTTAGAATACTGATCCAAATAAAGTAGTAATTTCTTCTGAAGGATTTGGTAATACTTCAGTCATTACTAGTGGGTTACTATGACCTTTACTTTAGAATTAATTATACATTATGCATGATTCATGTTAATTATGAACCTGTATATAGTAGTTCTCTGGGAGGTATAAAACAAAACGATATATACTGATTAGCTAATAGTGAACTACCACATTCAACTGAGCACTATTACTTAATTTATTAATCATAATCATCATCAGTTTATAGTTAGTTAGTAGTTACTAGAGTATTAATAATGCATTACTCATTTGTTCCTGTGTAGTTTTAATGAAGGATCAGTATTCTTAAGTGTTACCAACTTATGTTCAGTTAGTTTCAGTTTTCATGGACTTTCAATTTGTTTTCATTCATCACGTGTTCCTTTGCCACTCATCAGTAACCATGGACATTCATTCATCACAGCTGTCCATCATTCAGTTTCTCTGTTCACTAGTGTTTTGCTGCACACTGTTATGCCTGTTTACCATTTTGTTTTAATAAACCAAGTTTATATTGTATCAGTCTTCATCCGTTTTCATCATTTTGTGACAAAATCAGAAACAAAGCAGTATTTTTCTTACAACAATGTATAGTTTCAAGGTTTTTTATACAAATGTTTGAATAATGTATTGGTTGAAAACCGAGAAATTAAGCACCACCATAAGTGATGTTGACAGATAATCTACAAGACACCATGGAAAACAAATACACAGAGGAAAGAGGAAAACATCGGAATAATAAACTTAATCATAATGAATGAAAAAACAAAACAAAAAAAAAACTACATTGTTTTAACCCAACCTTGTCCTGTTCACACAAAAGAGATGAAAACTTTTACCAATAACAACTTTTATACATATTAATTTACATAAAGAAAATAACATATCCTTTTGAGTGTGAATGAATGACAACAATGCAATTATCAATGGAGTTCATAATTCAAAGAACTATATATAATTTAAAACAACGTTACTACAGTAATTCTGTATGGCAACAATGGAGAAATGCGTAATAAACATCTTATGACAGCATTAAGCACAGCATTTAAGCACATTCAGAGACAGGAGATGTAAAGCACAAGTTAGAAGACAGCTGCTGCAAAATAAGGAAAACTTGGCAAAAGTAGTCAGTTGTTCAGTTTAAGATGGAAAAAAAAAAATCATGAGCACAAGAGGTAATGGTGGCTTAATACAGCATAAACTATGGCTAACAAGAAAATGATCATTCTTGTGAGACTGAATTCAAAATACTTTATAAGAAAACACACACACACACACACACATATATATATATATATATAATATATATATATATATATTATATATATATATATATGATGTCAAGAAAGCATTGTTATGAATGTCAACTGAAATGGTAGATATGGACCAGTGGAAACACTCCAGGTAAATTGTAAGGATTTGCAAGTAGAGAGAGCAAAGGCTGAACATTCAGTATTAGGGGTAGACCAGAACTTCAGGGGAGCACAGTACAGAAGAAACTCTCTCCCCAATGGATTTTTAAAAGATTGAGCGTGGTTGCTTCATGCTGTAATGGGCTTCAGTTGCAGACACATATGCAGACTCTGGAAAGAAGTCCTCATGAAACTCTGCCAAAAACCTGAAAAAAAGCAAAAGTAAAAGAAGCAAAAGTTTGAAGCTTTGAAGAAAATAACTGGTGGTTAGGTGAAAATTAAGACAATAATTAACACTAATCCAAGATCAAATAAGAAGAAAGTGGATATAGTCAACAAAGTGGAACTGGACATCAAGACTTGCAGTATAAATGCGGCCCTTAAGAGAGCAGCCAGAAAAATAGAGCAGCTGGAAGAAAACAAAACTAGAGTTTTTTGGCAAGGCCTTAAAAACTGCTAGATCTACTTGTTTTTCAAATCTCTTAGAAGAAAACAAACACAACCATAAGTATTTATTTGATACAGTGGCTAAATTAACGAGAAATAAAGCTTCAACTTCTGATGGACCGTTGCTTTTCACTCTGTACATGCTACCCTTGAGAGATATCATTAGGAAGCATGGTGTTAGTTTTCACTGTTACGCTGATGATACTCAGCTCTATATTTCTTTGTGCCCTGACGAAACTTACCAATTAAAAAAATTAACAGAATGCATAGAAGCAAAGATCGCTTTCACTCCGGCCCTACAACTTGCTAACCTCAAACGGAGCTGCTCAGGACATTCTGCGAGAATGCATGAAAGTGATGCTCAGATCGCGGTTGTATCCGCATCAGATAATCTGCTGGGTTGGGCCGGCCAAGTAATACAAAATAACATTCCAAGTAATTGCAGGTGGGTCGCGGGTGGATGAGAGATAAATCATTAATGTGTTGATTTTAATAAACACACAGAACTCTCATTTGGTAAAATCAAGGAATGTGCGTCACTTTTTTACTTTCGTTTTCAATGACAACGTATTTCTATTCAGGGAAAACCAATCAAGGAAAGCATATGCCTAAAGCACCGTGGTACTATCTCCCAATGAGATAAAGCTGTTAAGATTTTAAGCAATAACTAAAAATATACACAAGCTTAACAGAAATTATTCTGACAAAATTGTTTTTTTCAACAATGAAATGAAAGTGACAATTTTAGTTTGTTTAATATATTTGGTCATAAGCTTGTGTTATAAAAGACAAAGTGTTAATAACAGGCATAGGTGAATGGAGAATATCTAGGCTGTGTTCCATTCCACTTTTAGACACGCACTCACTTGAGGGAATCCCTGCCGCCATTTTGAAGTGCGTTCCAATTCGTGAATGGACGAGGGAAGTTTATATGGACAGACCCTCGCTCCCTTGATTTTGACAGAGGGAGCGAGTCTACTTCATATGTACACTTCAGACAGCTCCATATACCACAATGCAACACGATTGTGACGTCACTGCATATCGCGTTTAATTTACCCCACCACAAGAGCCCCTGCCCCTTTGATCATAAAAGTAAAAGTGCCCTTTGTGGTTGCATTGCGGTGCCCCTGCGTTCCCATTTCTCTCTTTGAAATTGCTCTCTTATTTTAATCCAATTTGCTTTAACCCTTTAAGACCTGAAGGCATTTTTAGAGTTGTTTAGAGTTTTTTCTGAGTGACATACACAAAAGTAAAGACTCGTAACTCCAAAACTCTAGCAAGAAGAATCAAAAGGTAGGTATCATTTGATAGAACACTTTCTAAGTTTTTAGTAAATATAAATTACATTACAATTGGATATTCTCTTGCTGAGAAACTGCTGATAAAAAAAAACAAACATATATAATTTTTATTATAATTTTACAAATCTTTCTTATTTGACATGCAATAATTCAGGAAGTAAATAAGATACGAGGAAAATTCTTTTTTGATGACGCTCTCCTGTATATGAGCTGAATCTGGGTCAAATTTTATTTTATAAAGTAATCAAATTTTATAAAATTACAGCATTTGAAACACGGTAGTTAATTCTTTGCCCTTGATGCCCCCTAATGAGCATTTGTCACGGTTCATGGATTCACTGACTCGCCCTCGTGTGTTGTTGTGTGTGTGTGTGCGATAGTAATTGTGTGTGGGCGTCGCCTCGTTATGACTGATTGTGATCTGTTGTCAGCTGTGTCTTGTTTCAGCGTGTTATTTAATGTTTGTGCCAACGTGTCATGTTTGTCAGATTGTTGCAGGCTGTCCTGGTGTTGTGCACTTCTCCTGTTTATCTCCCCGGACTCTGGATTCTCGGACTGGTCATGTTTACCCTGCTTTCTGGGTTGGATTATTCCTCGGTCTCAGATACTCATTGCAGCCCTGCATCACCCAGCACTCCACCTGCGCTTCGTCACCTGCATCTGTCCTATTATTTTATTGTACAGTGAATTCTGTCAATAAACCTGTGTTACTCGCATTTGGATCCTCTGTCTTTTGTCCTGTGAGCTGAAAGCATTTTTTAAAATTGTTCTTTCATGAGCAATATCTCATGATTGACGCGAAAGAATTATGTTGATTTTGAATTATGCTCATTTTAATCACGAGGATCTGCTTTATATAATGCTGTAAGCTTCTATGATCTGTGCATGTTTCTGTTATCTGTAAAAATGCCACTTGAAATCTACATATTTCTTTTTAGTTAAATAAATTATGAACACATATTTTTTCTATTTATCAGAAAATAACTCAGCACTACTTAGGAGTTAATTGAAATGGCTACATACATTATAAAGTTTAGACTATAAGCATTTTTTGTTGATCAAGGCAGCAGTTTTGAAAATTATGATTATTAATATTTTCGCCGGCGGGCAGTATACTCGAGTTTATAGGGACTACTCAGCACTCATTACGAGTTTATCAAAATGGTGAGATCCATTAAAAATCTAAGTTTCTAAGCTTTAAAATTATACCTATGTTGTGTTGTTCCACACTGGAAAAAAAAAGCATGGACAGTTCCGGAAACATTGTATAACACACTGCATCCCAGAAAGACGAGAAAGATGTTTTTAGCCAAATATGTTACATAATTCCGTGAGTAATATCTTGTGATCAACGCAACAGATTATATTGTTTTGGGGCTCATTTTAATCGTAAGAATGGTGATGTACCATGATCTATGATCTGTGCATTTTTCATTAAGTTATGAGCAAAAACGCCAAGTGAAATCTACATATTTGTTTTCAGTTAGTGCTTGTGCCTACTCAAGTTACTATGTTACAAAGTACTTTAGTATTATTTTTCTATTTTTACAAAAAATTAGGCGATATTAGCAACATGGGCACTAAAACACTCTCAAGTAATTTGTTTCATTCATACTGGAAGCCAGAGGTTGTCCTTGTACAGAAAGTCCACAAGTGAGATTCATAGAAGTATTAAACTTATCCATTAAATCCCTTATATGGACAGATCAGATATTGCATCAGCTGAATAACATGCATATAGAGACGTTTTGACTGATGAAACATTTAGAGAATGAACACAGTTGCGAAGATATATCTGTGTTTATCTGAGTTCTTCAAGCCATCTCTGGTATTTTCATAAGAATAATGTATATCTATAATGCAATGCAATGCTAACTGACATAGCCTGTATCATAGAATTTTATGACATAATGGGGCGGTATCCCGGACAGAGTTTAAATTAAGCCAGGATAGGCCTTAATCTAGAATAGTTAATCGTGGTTTAAAAAATGTTTTTCTGAAACACAGATTAAGTACAGATTACTAAAACCTGGACTATGGAGTCCTGAATTAAAATAAACCAGATTAATATAAAACTAACTGTGCTAATCTAAATTAACTTAAGAGAGGTTGCCTATAAAACATGGAATGAACCAAGAAAAGCTTAAAATTGCATGGAATTGAGAAGGAAATCCAAGGAATACAATGGCAGCAGAAAAAGACTGCAATCAAAAAAAAAAAAAACTTTACTAAAACAAGAGACAGTTCTTTTAAAGCAAGCAAAATACATCAGCTTTAAAAAAAGAGAAATGCCTTGAATACAGTTTGTAATGAATTCTATACACATAATAATACTGTGATTATTAATGCTTCTTGTTTTGTCCTGTGATTTACACAGCAACAAACTAAACATAACTATTTCTTATACATGTGATGTTTGGTGCTGGTAGTAGAAATGACATTGGTTTAATCCAAAGCACTATCATAGTGGTTGATTTATTATTAAAACAGTTACAAATCTTGTTGGCAGGTCCTCAACCCCAAGCACAAGCTCTACACTTCACCAAAACGGTAATCTCCAAAAAACACTTACATAACAGAAACTTTTAAATACCAACATAATAAAACATTAAACATTGAGAAGTCTCTCAATTTTCTCATCTTGCTAAAAATGCTTTATTTTAACATTTACTCTCCCAGTTCAGCCCAGTGCAAAGCATGATGGGAAGTGAAAGTCCTGTTTGATAGGGTTACTTGATTGAAACATCAAGGGAATTCAAACATGGACCACAGAAGTTATTTCAAACACTATATACAATGACGTGTATAATATATGTATATATATAGGAGAAGCTTGTGATGAAAGCTACCAAGTTTGGTCTGAATACGATAAAGCGTTGCAGAGATACAGCCTTACTTCTATTTTCGCAAGCACTACGTATAATTCGATCACGTGTTTTTCGTAAACGGTTTGAGGAATCAGCTTGAGTTCCATAACTTTTTGTCGGCAAGGTCTGAAGATGATCTGGTTCAATTTTCATGAAAATCGGAGTAACGGCCTAGGAGGAGTTCGAAAAAGTATGTTTTTCAGAAAATTCAAAATGGCAGAAAAATTTTCATGACGGAAAATGACGTCATAGGGTGCAATCGATTCGTCTTGACCCAAGGAATCAGAGAAAACGAAAAAAGAATTTTGTTTCTAACCCTTACGGTTATTAAGTTATTAACATAAACATAAGTGCAAATTTGGACAGCTGGTGGCGCTAGATGGATTGAGTTAGAGACTCCAAATTTGCTATGGACACAGTTGACACTGTCCTCTAACTGTGTGCCAAATTTCACAACTTTTTACCATACGGTTCTATGGGCTGCCATAGACTCAAGAGCGGAAGAAGAAGAATAATCGAAAATAATAAAAAGAACGCCATCGGATACAATAGGTGCCTCCGCACCTTCGGTGCTTGGCCCCTAATAAACGGAGCAATTCCAATAGGGTCCTTCGGTGCTCGGGCCTAATATGCTGCAAGCAGCAATTACGGGGCCAAGCAAAAAAGGCACAACAAGCCAGCCAACATGACTGGGAGCATTAGACCAGCTGCAAGTTTGAGCAATTAAAAACCTATTAAGATCATTTAAGGCAAAGTAATAAAGATTTACTGGTTTATCACTTTCGACCAATAGGTGGAGCTGTGACCAAATGAATGTGGTATGGTCAGAATGAGGTGACAATGACACTCGCTAAGGATATGACTCCCATAAAAATAAATCAACCAGATCAAAATTTATAAGCATATGAAAAAAAAAAACACTAGGTGGCGCTGGAACTACTCAGACTCCTTCAGGGCCTTGTGCTGATGACCCATACAGAGTTTCGTAACGATACGCTGATGCGTTCATAAAATACAGGATTTTAAAACAAAATTCAAAATTGCAGATGGCCAAAATGGCCGACATGAAAATTGGATATCATTCGACTCGGCATGATGCTCCGAATTGAAAAAGACCAACTTTATGATTTTTGGACAAACCTATCTGAAGCTATAAGCAAAAATGATGGCTATTTTTGCTATTTTATATCTCCAGACCAGTAGGTGGCGTTATGACGAAACTCAGCATGTAGGCTCTGGTCTTGCTTGGAATGATATTTATGAAGTTTGGTCTAAATATGATAAAGCATTGCAGAGATACAGCCATGAGTCCAAATTGGGTGCTCTGCGTTAAATTATTTTGCGTGTTTTGAGAATGGTTGAGTTTATCAAAAAGCTTTTGATAACTTTTTGCCACAATGGACTGAAGATGATCTGATTTGATTTTCATGACAATCAAATGAAGCGTCTAGGACGAGTTCGAAAAAGCAGGTTTTTCGCAAAATTCAACATGACGGACAAACCGTAAGTGGAAACCTAGCATTTTTGGTACCGTTGGACTCAGAAGGGATTCAGGAGTCTAAGGTCATGACTCTTTTGAAAATAAGTCAACCACAGTCAAAGTGATAAGCATTTGAATATTTGATTTTACCACTAGGTGGCGCTGGTGTGAAACTTCTCAGGCTCCTTCAGGGCATTGTGCTGATGACCCATACCGAGTTTTGTGACGATGTGCTAAAGCGTTCATAAAACAGCATTTTAGCCCAAATTCAAAATGGCCGACGCCAAAATGTCCGACCTGTGAATATCGGATATTATTCGACTCAGCATTATGCCCTGAATCTAACAAGACCATATTTATGATTCATGGACAAAAGCATCAGAAGTTATAATCAAAATAGCCATTTTTTGTATTTCTAGACCAGTAGGTGGCGCTGCACCAAAACGCTGCAGGTTGCCTCAAGTCATGCTTGTGATGACATGTACCCAGTTTAGTCTGAATATGATAAAGCAATGTGGAGATATAGCCTCAAGTCTGACTTTGCGAGCTTTTCGTCGAATTCATTTGTGAAGTTTTCAAGAACGGTTTGTTATATCAAAAAGCTTTTGATAACTTTTTGTCGGCATGGTCTGAAGATGATCTGGTTCAATTTGGTGATAATCAGAGTAACGGTCTAGGAGGAGTTCGAAAAGTAGGTTTTTCGCAAAATTCAATATGGCGGAAAAATCATAAGTCAATACCTAGCAAGTTTGGTATCGTTGGACTCACCAGGGATTCAGGAGTCAAAGGTCATGACTCTTTTGAAAATAAGTTGACCACACCCATAGAGATAAGCATTTGAATATTTGATTTTACCACTAGGTGGCGCTAGTCCGAAACTTCTCAGGCTCATTCAGGGCATCGTGCTGATGACCAATACCGAGTTTTGTGACAATATGCTAATGCGTTCATAAAATACAGCATTTTAGCACAAAATTCAAAATGGCCGACGGCCAAAATGGCTGATATGGTAATATTGGTTATCAATCGACTCGGCATGATTCCCCGATCTGACGTGACCACATTATGTTTTTTGGACAAACCATTCAGAAGATATTAGCCAAAATAGCCATTTTTCGTATCTCCAGACCAGTAGGTGGCACTGCGCCAAAACACTGCATGTTGCCTCAAGTCATGCTTGTGATGACATGTTCGAAGTTTGGTCAGAATACGATAAATCGTTTTGGAGATATAGCCTCAAGTGTGATTTTGCGAGCTTTTGGTTGAATTCATTTGTGCCCTATTCGAGAACGGATCGATCTATCAAAAAGATTTTGAGAAGTTTTTGCAGTCATGGTCTGAAGATGATCTGGTTCAATTTTCATGATAATCAGATCAACGGCCTAGGAGGAGTTCGAAAAAGTAGGTTTTTCAGAAAAATCAAAATGGCGGGAAATTTTCATGACGGAAAATGACGTCATAGGGTGCATTCGAATCGTCTTGAGCCAAGGAATCAGAGGACAAAAGAATTTTGTTTCTAGCCCTTACGGTTCAAAAGTTATTAGCATAAACAGAAGTGCAATTTTGGACAGCTGGTGGCGCTAGAGGGATTGAGTTAGAGACAACAAATTGGCTATGGACATAGTTCAGACTGTCCTCTAACTGTGTGCCAAATTTCACAACTTTTTACCATACGGTTCTATGGGCTGCCATAGACTCAAGAGCAGAATAATAATAATAATAAATAAAGCTGCAAGCAGCAATTACGGGGCCAAGCACAAAAACAGCACAAGAAGCAAGCCAACACGACTGTGAGCATCAGGCTAACTGCAGCAGTGAGCAATTAAAGACCTATTAAGATCATTTTAGCTAAAAGAGCTGAAAAATGATAAAAAAATGAGGATTTACTGGCTCATCACTTTCGACCAATAGGTGGCGCTGTGTCCAAATTGCTGTGGTATGGTCAGAGTGAGGTGACAATGAAACTTGCAAAGTTTGGTGTCAATATGTCAAAGCACTGAAGAGATACAGCTTCAAGAGTCGTTTTTGCATCATGCCTCAAATTCTTTGCTCTGGTAAACGAAAACGGTTTGACATATTGACTTGAAATCCATAACTTTTTGTCGGCATGGTCTGAAGATGATACGGTTCAATTTTGGTGAAAATCGGAGCAACAGTCTAGGAGGAGTTCGAAAAAGTAGGTTTTTAAAGAAAAACAATATGGCGGACAGGAAGTTCAGCTGAATATGGCAAATTTGATATCTATGTGCTCAGCATGACCCACGGAATCTACTGATACCAGTTTCATTACAATCGGTCGATATAATCAAAAGTTATTAGCATTTTTATAAATTTTGTTATAACTTTTGACCACAAGGTGGCGCTGGTCCGAAACTTCTCAGGCTCCTTCAGGGCTTTGTCCTGATGACCCATACCAAGTTTCGTAACGATGCGCTAATGCGTTCGTAAAATACAGCATTTTAGCACAAATTCAAAATGGCCGACAGCTAAAATGCCAGATATGAGAAAATTGGGTATCATTCGACTCGGCATGATTCCCCGAATCCAACGAGACCAAACTTATGATTTTTGGCCAAACCCATCAGAAGTTATAAGCAAAAACATAAATTTTTCATATCTCCGCACCACTAGGTGGCACTGCGCCGAAACGCTGCATGTTGCCTCAGGTCATGCTTGTGATGACAGGTACCAAGTTTGGTCTGAATACGATAAAGCGTTGCGGAGATACAGCCTAATGTCTATTTTCGCAAGCACTACGTACAATTTGTTCGCGTGTTTTTCGAAAACGGTTTGAGGAATCAACTTGAATTCCATAACTTTTTGTCGGCATGGTCTGACGATGATCTGGTTCAATTTTCGTGAAAATCGGAGTAACGGCCTAGGAGGAGTTCGAAAAAGTACGTTTTTCAGATAATTCAAAATGGCGGAAAAATTTTCATGATGGAAAATGACGTCATATGGTGCATTCGATTCGTCTTGACCCAAGGAATCAGAGGAAAAAAGAATTTTGTTTCTAGCCCTTATGGTTCAAAAGTTATTAACATAAACATAAGTGCAACTTTGGACAGCTGGTGGCGCTAGAGGGATTGAGTTAGAGACTCCAAATTTGCTATGGACATAGCTCAGACTGTCCTCTAACTGTGTGCCAAATTTCATAACTTTCCCGCAAGCGGTTCTATGGGCTGTCATAGACTTCAAGAGCGGAAGAAAAGAGAAGAAGAAGAAGAAGAATAAAAAAAAAAAAAGAACGCCAACGGATACAATAGGTGCCTCCGCACCTTCGGTGCTTGGCCCCTAATAAAAAAAAAAAAAAAGAACGCCAACAGATACAATAGGTGCCTCCGCACCTTCGGTGCTTGGCCCCTAATAATAATAATAAAAACGGATACAATAGGTGCCTACGCACCTTCGGTGCTTGGCCCCTAATAAACGGAGCAATTCCAATAGGGTCCTCACACCATCGGTGCTCGGGCCCTAATAATAAACGAGCATTCCAATAGGTCCTACCCCGTGCTCGGTAATAAACGGAGCAATTCCAATAGGGTCCTCACACCATAATACGGAGCAATTCCAATAGGGTCCTCCATCGGTGCTCGGGCCCTAATAAACGGAGCAATTCCAATAGGGTCTATCGGTGCTCGGGCCCTAATTAAGAATTGCAAGATATAAACTCCAGAAAAAAAGTCAGAATTGTTAGAAAAAAAAGGTCTGTTACATTTTCCGTCTCGTCCTGTTTGTTTTTGACTGTCACGTGCTCCTTTGTTTTCAGTTCCCGCCACTCATCATTCACCATGGACACTGATTACACTCACAGCTGTTTGTCATTAGTATTGTGTATTTAAGTTCCTCCCTGTCTTCAGTCTAGCGTCCGGTATTGTTAATGTTAAGTGTGTTCTATGTATCCTGCTTCTTCCTGGTAATTAAACTACTTTATGTTAATCGTATCCAAGTTCCTCGTCTTCCTTGGAGTGCTATTTTAACAAGGTCAGAATTGTGTGATATAAAAACTTTTTTTAAACTTATTAAAATTTTTTTTTTTTTCTCGTTCTTCTCACTTTTCATGTTGATGCATTATGTGTCTTGTGACCGCTTCATAGACAGACCAGAAAGATGGCCTAAAAGAACATTACAGTTTTAGTTGAAACACTCATGTAGTAGGAGTATCATTTGTTCATGTTTTCATTATTTCCTGCGAGTAGCTGCATGTTTGACCAAACTCAGAGAGCAGTCTTTGTAAACAGTGTTATCTGCTAGTGAAAAAATGGCATTTACAAATTACAATCTTTTGCAATAGATCAGAAAAGAGGATTTCTTTATTATGTTTACATTATAGCTAAATGTATCTTATATGTCGTACACACATAGTAAATTGTGTATGTATAATACCTGTATAATGATTGTTTGAATTTCTTCTTTACAAGGGTATGCAATGTTATAGTTCTCAAATGAGCTTGCATTACAACAGCGTGGCATAGACTCTAACAAAACTGTATACTATAATACACATTCTTTAACGTCATGCTGTGATGTTGAAAGAAATGATTCATTAAACAGAATTGGTTTTGTCAAAAGTTCAGTCATACATCTAAAAAGAAGCTTAAATGAATGGTCTGTGTTCATCACATGTGTGATGATTTGCAAAAACCTACACTGAAAGCAACCAGAGAGGGGTATTCAGCTAAAAACATATACAGACCGACAAATAAAATGCTACCAGTGATCTTGATAGTCTTTATAATGTGACTAAGACTAGTGAAGGGGGTAAAAATGCCTATCACAATAGATCTTGGACTTCTGTATGCAGTATAACACTTTTCTTACATGATGTCACTGCTTTCTTACTAGGCCTCTTGAATTTAGATGTGAGAATTTATTATGCTAACATAATTTGTACAAAGATCATGTTTGAGATGTATCTATAGCTTTACTACAGTGTGTAACTTTGATTACCCTCCTCAAACTGAATGAAATCATAGCTTTCAGCTTCTGATCTAAAGCTTTACTGAAACCTTTCAAATGATGTGAATAATGGATCCTAACATACAAATATAGCTGCGAGCAGCGATGGCGGGCCCAAGCCCTGTGGCACCGCCACCCCGGTGGCTTCGGGGCAACTGTGCACAGCGGGCAATAGGCATTTAAAAACGGTTAAACATCA